>ML439137.1:0-63651 GCA_005239525.1 Nicotiana knightiana
TCATTGTAGATGAACTGACTCCTTCTTCTGCTCCAACACGGAGTAGGAGGGGAGGTAGGCTTAGGAGCTTAAATTCTACTCCTTCTAGGGGATCTTCTTCTTATTCTTCTCCCCCGCCATGTTCTAGGTCTAACACTCCTTCGTCTTCTTCGAGGGATGGGGCTTCTAGATCTTCATCAAAGAGTAGAGAACACAATGAACCGCTTCGTGAGCCTAGAGTCGATGAGATTGTTCCTGCGGAGTTTTCTTTTGCCAAGGATAGTCAGTGAGCATCTTTCTTCAATGTCATCACATGACAGTGTTGACCTTTATCCTACCCAAATAACAAAGGACTTAGTGTCTCTTGTACCTAGGGATTATTATTGGAAGCCTGATTTTCCTGTTGTTGTTCCTAACGATAATCAAAGAATAACCTCTTACAAGACTGGATATTCTTATGTCTATACTTATCCCATCACATTAGGATTCAAGCCTCCCATCGACCCTGTTTTCATCGAGTTTTGTCGATTCTTCGAAGTTTGTCTGGGACAAGTAGGTCCTCTTATTTGGCAAATGCCTTAGGTATTTGGCCAATTTAGCTTCCGTACCCTTTACTTTTTATCATCTTATTCACCTTTTATTCTCCGATGTTGTTCCGCCAAGGAGTGTTTACTCTCGCGGCTAGGAGTAAAAGGGTGTTAGTTACTCCAGATGATGACAAAGATAGAGGGTGGTATGTTCGGTATGTTGTTGTCCCTACTGCATGTTTAGTAGGTGAAGTAAATCTCCCTTTCCCTAAGAAGTGGAAATTTGCACGTAAGTACAGTTTTGCTCTTTTCTTCACTTTTGATGAACTTTCAATACCATGACTGTTTCTTCTTTTTTTGCAGCAACCATGGGAACTGTCGAGAATGTCTCCGGTTGCCGTGATTGGGTAGAAAAACTCTTGCTAATCGCTCCTTTAGAAGAACATTCGTGGAAGTACCTCTCTTTGAGGTTTGGTTGGAAGGTGAAGACCCACTGTAAATGAAGTTTTTTGTTTTTACTTCTTCTCCTTTTGAACTTTATCTAACCCCTTTTATTTGGTAGGGTTTCCTGCTCATGGAGTTTCTGCTGCGGCTGTGTCCGCTTCAAGGCTGTCTCTGGCTAAGGCCCAGGAGATCGTTGTTGGTTCCTCCTCGTCGAAAAGAAAAGAATGTGGGTCCACGACCTTAGAGGAGGAAGAGGAAGAGGAGGGTTCGCTGATCCGTAGGTCACGTAGGAGGAGGCTGGTCTCTGATGAAGAATCTGCACCCGTTGTTGATCTTCCTGTGCCTGAATCCAAACTTTTCGCTATTGAAGATGCAACTCCCTCTCCTGTTCGTGAGTATGTTGATCACCTGTTCCAACAAGGTTTTGGTACCATCTCTAATGAATCTCCTATTGTTGTTTTCTCTCATCCTGCTGCTAAGAAACTTTCGTTTATTGCTAATATTGCTACCTCTGCTCCCATTGTTGTTCTTGCTCTCATTGCTGCTCCTGAACCTGCACCGTCTGTGGCTCATTCGCCTGCCCCCGCTTCTGTGCCTTTTAATGTTGAAGTAGGGTCTTCCAGCAGGGGGTGATGAAGCAAGTTACAATAGAGGTTCCTGCGGTGGGCAGCCTCTTGAAAAAATCGGGCCAGGTTGATGCATGGTTAAAACCATTGATAGATTCAACTGAGAAGTTTAGGTTGGAAAGCACAACTCCCTGACTTGGATGAACGAGATTGTGTACTCGTCCTTAAAGGTAAAACTTGATTTTCCTCCATATGTACTTATATATATACAAGAGTGTTTTGACTTAGAAGCCGAAATTGCTAAAATCGGAGAGACGATTGAGAAGTCACAGCAATGTCAGAATTTTTCTTCACCTGAAGCTGAGGTCCTTGCTGCTAGTGTCTCGCCATCTCAAGCGGCGCCTCCTGCCAGTGAAGACAACCCCCCATCTAGTGAAAAAGTTTAAGGAACTTGGTTCTTTTTTTTATTTGCAACAATTGGTGGTTATCCCCAGTCCTATTGGGGATAAAGTTCGGTCCTTTGTAAGTCCCCAACTGACAACTTAGGGGCAACTGTTGTGTAAACAAATTAGGCTTAGACTAAGTTAATACTTAGTTTTTTTTTCCACTATATATTAATAGTAATATCGGCATGACTTTCGATTCCTTTGAGTTTTTGTTTTTACTCTTAAATCTTTGAATGCTTTCTTTTTGAGGTTTTTGGTTTACCTATGAGTTTTTGACTTTGCATTTTAAAAAATGCTTAGATTTTTTGTACTTTTTAAGAATAGGCATGATTTATAAAAGAGGGCTCTTTTTTGATCGACACCTAATGAAGAAGACGTCTCAACTTCATAATGGTGTAAATATACAAAAGAGAGATAGGAATTTCACATGTTTTTCTTTGAAAATATTTTTAAGAAAGTCTTTGTATTGTTTCAAACTTTCACAACATTTTACATGTGTTTGTGTATCATCCATAACTCCTTTGTATCGTCCATAACTCCTTCGTGCAACTGTTTTTCTTACAATAGATTTGGTATAAACTTATACTCGTAACTGTTTTTCTTTTGTAACAGCTTTTTCGAATTAATACAAGGGTATAACTGTTTTCATTTATAAAAGTTTTTTGAATAAATATACGGGTATGAATTTTTACCGGTAACTGTTTTAGTTTACAACAGTTTTTGAATAAATACAAGGATAATGCTTTTCTCATCTGTAACTGTTTTTATTTACAACAGTTTTTGAATAAGTACAAGGATGTTGCTTCATCCGTAACTGTTTTCATTTACAACAGTTTTTGACTAAGTACAAGGATGTGCATTTTTATCCATATCTAGTATTCTGCCCTTAACCTAAACATTTATTTACATTTACGAATGTGTTTTTTTTTTAAGGTTTTTGAATTAGGCTTTGTGTTTTTTGTCTTTGGTTCTTTGATTTTGCTCATAGTACTTGACTTGTTGGGAAGATGGATCTTCAGGCTTGAGCTTTGACTTTTTGATAGTCTTCTTTGCTTCTTTTTTGCCTTCCATACTGTATAATCTCCCAAGTGTTTGAGCTTTGAAGAATGAAATCTCGAGCACTTGACTATTCCTTCCTTGTGGTCCTTTTCTTGAAAAGGAAAAACATATCGTATTCGAAGGTATATAGTTTAGATGATAACTGCTTAACCCTTTAAAAACGTCCATCAGAAAGTTATAACCCTAGACCGGGAATTCAGTTACTTCCTCGTGTCTATGCATGTCTACTATCTCTGTCTTATTATGTTGAGAAAATGTTGAAAAGGTTTAATTATTTTGATGTAGCTCCTGTAAGAACTCCTTATGATCCTAGCATACTGTAACGACCTGACCGGTCGTTTTGCTTTCTAGAACCCTGTTCCCCTAAATAAGACTCCTCCGTATGTGCTTTTACTATTTTATGACTTGTGAGGATGGTTGGTTTGTGACCTCGATGCGTTCCAGCGTTGCCGTACATAGGAGCGTTATGTAGGAGTGTCTCAATGTGTTCCGACATAGACGTATGTAAAAATTTATTTCACTGTAGGTTTGTAGTCGAGATGCTTGGATGTGTTCCACTATGTGGGAGGCATAAAAAAGGATGCATATTAGTTCCAACACTAGCCTGATGATATATAGTAAATGTTTCATGATCAATTGTTATTGACTTAGTTTGTACCTAATAATATCTACTAGCTTGTTATGCAGATCCCTTTTTTTTTGGCTAGATATTTGTCAACAATATTCGAAGGTTTTCTTTAGGAAAAAGAGTTATGAGATTTGGTCGAAAAGGTATAAGTTTAAGATATATGCAGATATGTTACATTGTTTTTTGGGACTTGTGATAGTGCATCCTATGTTATATGTGTCAATGCTTGGGTGGTAAGTTCATGAATAGAGTCATATAGCCAAAGACTTCGCACTAGATGGGAAGTTTGAATTACTAAGAAGATCTCATAGTTATCATTGATAGACAAGTGCCAGTTGAGGTCGACAAGAAGGGTACTTCGATAAGAGTATTGTGATGCAACCATCCTATGAGGAAGCTGCGCAGGAGTTTGAGGCAGAAAGGAGAAACAAGTACCTGTACCTATTTGAGATGTTAAATACACTTTCTTACTTCGTTCGAGGACAAATGAGAATTTAAGTAGAGGAGAATATAATAACCTGAAATTTCAAAAGTGAACTTTAAGTTATATCATTGACTATAATCTTCTCTTTTATTAACTGACGTATACATATATATATATATATATATATATATGTATGTATATATATATATATATATATCAAAATAACAAATTTTTATTTTTGTACACAATGATATATCCGGTTAGTGTATTTAATTACTTATATGACTATAGCTGTGTGCATTAAGAATAGAAGTATTTATTTAGAATAGTAATTAGAGGAGTAATAAGTACAGTGAAGGTTACATTGGGTTAAAAGAATAAAATAGAAGAATTCCAGAGAGAGAAGCTCCAACTTCTCACTAGATATCAAACACAACTCTCTTTATCTTCAAACAAATCTCACAAATTACCATTACCACCATGAATACCGACGACATTGCCGTAGAAATGGACATGTCTACAATCCCACCAAAACTACCTGAATAAAAAGAAGCTCAACTACCTATGAAATCACCTATCTACTACAAATATAAATTAACTAGGGGAGAGATAGGCATGGACATTAGCATTGATTCTGACTCCTTTCCCAATACCCTATCATCCTCTACTTTTGAAGAGCCACCAAAAAACCCTCTAACTTCTAACGACAAAAGAATCTCCTTATCCCAAGAAGATGAAATCTGCATGTATCTACCATGGAAATATTCCATAATCATCAAGCTTCAAGGCAAACGTTTATTACATCAAATTCTTAGGAGGAAGGTCCAGGAATTGTGGAAGGTGAAAGAAAATTTCCTTTTAATTAACCTAGGAGTTGATTACCACATTGCAAATTTCAAAATAAAGACAGTATGGCATCAATCCTTGAAAATGGTCTATGGTTTATATTTAGTCACTGTTTATCATGTCAAAGATGGCAACCAAATTTTATTGCATTTGAGGCAAAACAATCCTTTACTGCAATATGGCTCTGCCTACCAAATATTCCTACTGAATTTTATGATGGATCTATTATTCAAAAAATTAGAAATTCAATAGGCAAATTGTTAAAAGTTGATGCATGTACATCAACAACTTTAAGGGGCCGGTATGCCAGATTATGTGTTGAATTACCAATGGATCAACCGGTTGCAAAATATATCTATATAGAAGACTATAAACAACAAATAGAATATGAGGGTAAAAAAATGCTATGTAAGAAATGTGGAATGCTAGGCCACCCAAGTATTCAATGCCAATGCACATTAAATTCTCTGCCAGACAAATCCTCTACTGGGAAAGTAACCACCAACCATCAGGATGCCCAAAAGGCTCACTTGCACCAAAAGGAAAATAGCTGGCACACAGTGTCTTTCCATAGATCAAGGAGAATGCAGAAGAAAGAATTAATGGAAGACAAAGAATATCCGCTGCTATAAACGTTAAGTTATTCAATGCTACTACGGGTAAGTACATCAATACACAAAAATTAAAATTTGTTATCAAAGACACTGCCTCATCTAGTAAAGGCAATAAAAATAACCCTAGGTACCCAATACCACTTTTATCTCTAAACAAGAACAAACTAATGGTTTTCAACTAGAAAACCATTTCTCCAGGTTAAATTATGAGACCACAGTTTTTCCAAACTACTCAAACAATGATAAATCGTTATTAACCATAGATAATAACATGCATGACATTTGTGGGGATTTGGACACGTTAAATGAGGTAGTCCCTACACATACAACTAAACCCTTTGTTATGCATGTTAACAAAATTACTAATATAGCTATTAAGACAAAGCAAACACTCAACCTATCTACCCTCCCCCCCCACTACTAATGACATAATTATCTCTACAACTCCTACTACCAACATCACAACTTCGCTCAATAGAAGGTCCCACCTGTCAGCATCCCTCCTTTCCGATAACCAAATGTCGGATGAGAGGCAACACGTTCCAAATGCATTGCATGTAAAATCTTCCATAATATCCCCTACGCTAAAACATTCCGATTGCATGCATTTAGATGCAATAATTCCATACACCCCAATACCTCCTATTTTAATTAACAAAAACCTCACTAAAAATGCCAAGACTTCCCATAAACATTTGGAAAAGATACTGTCCAATCCTAATTCTTCGTCACCAATGTCCCTCCAGTATGGACAATCTCCCTCCACTCCCGCCACAACTCCAAAATCCTATTAATATATGTTCAACCACCACCACCACAAGACCACCACCCAATGTCTTGGATAGAAATAGGGCTAATAGGGAGGGTACTAGTGTTCAATGCCACAACCAATGGCCTGGAAAGTGTGATCCTAATCCAAAACCCACGATACCTAGCACAATTAATGGAAGAGGGACTACACCTCGCAATGAAAAATTACTTGAACCATGTGGGTGAACAACATCCTACAACTATTAGCTCCACAACTAAACATAAACCTAGTGCAAGAAATGAGAGCTCAATGGAATCTACCCCTCCCCCCACTTCAATCCAGTTCCCATTCTCCAATAAAATCTAGTCTTGGACCTCCCCTTTTTCCCACCGGAAGCCTTAACTGCCCTTAAACCTATCTTGATGCAATGGGAAGTACCTCACCCAATACCACCCTCTCAACCACAAACACAGAACCCAAACATGAAAATGCATAAGAAGGAAATGGACTTCAATCCTCCAATAATTCCAAGTGTAGGAAACCCAATGGAAGAAGAGGTGATCGAGCAAATTGACTTAGTATGAGAATCAGTGGTGGAATTATCAAACCTAGACGAGGTAAAAGTGTTCCTATTCAAGGAAACTCAAAAGAAGAGGCACATTCTTGCATGCCCACGAAACCTAACGAAATGCTCAATGGACATTCTGTCACGACCAAAATTCCCAACCCACGGGATTGTGATGGCGCCTAACACAATACTTGCTAGGGAAGTCAATGTTAGAAATTTACTAACCATTTAATTTAAAAGTTTACTTGACACAATAGAAAATCTTAAAAATAAAATAAATAAATCCAGTGCTTTCCAATAAGTGACTTCATGAATAATATTAAATAAAATGAAACGAACCACGAACCATTACCAACTATATATCTACCCATGGTCTGGTGCCACAATTCACGAACTACTAAGAATACTACTAATAATGGGCTGAAAGAAGTATACATGTATGTTTCGAATGAAATAAAACAGCAACTAAATAGTGTAGAGAATACTCTAGGAGTCTGCGAATGCCAGCAGATCTACCTCGTGTCTCCGAACGATGGTGTCAGCTACTAAAATCTCCTAACTCTGGCCGGTACCTGGATCTGCACAAAAAAACTGTAGAGTGTAGTATCAGTTCAACCGACCCCATGTACAGAGTAAGTGCCGAGCCTAACATTGACCAAGTAGTGACGAGGCTACTGCGGGGCATTAACATTATAACCTTGATACAATGTATAATAAAGCAAGAAGGGAATAATAAACCAATTCAACAGTAACTTGGAGTAATTTGAAACGGGGAAGGGGACATGCTAAACAGATAATTTGGTGGTGCATAGATACTCGTAACCTCACCTATATACCACATACATGAAATTTCACATAGCATTTACGTTGGGGATTCCTATTCCCTCAATCCATGGTTAAACCAAACACTTACCTCAATTTCGCAGGCCACTCACTGTCCAATCACTGCTTTTCCTTTAGAATTTGCCTCTAACCCACTCTAATCTAATTAATTGGTTCAATATTATTAATTTATGCTAAAGGAACTAACTTTACTGAAAAATCATTGTTTTCCTAAGTTTTCTCAACAAAGAAAAAATGTTAAAACCCGACTCGGGCCCGCTCGGTCCAAACTCGGGGTTTGGACCAAATTCCGTTTACCCATTCACCCCCGAGCCCGAATATGCAATTAGTTTCGAAATCTGACCCCAATTCGAGGCCAAATTTTGATTTTTACAAAATTCCCAAATTCTACCCAAACCCCCAATTTCTACTATGAAAATTCATGATTTTTGATTAAAAAGTGATGAAAATATTGGGTAATTGAAGGAGAAGAGTTTAGAATTGTTTACCAACAGTTTGGGGATAAATTTGTGTGAAGAAAATAGCCTTTAGGTCTTTGTAGCTCGAAAAATATGAAGAAACAGGTTCTGCCCGTTTTTAAAACATGTTTTATATGACTGGGCAGGCCTACATCGCGTTCGCGATGGACCTGCCGCGTTCGCGTAGAGTCAACACCAAATGGCCTTCGTGTTTGAGACGAATCGAACACGTTCGTGAAGCTTTGCTTCAGATGACCATCGCGTTCGCGAAGAACAATTCGAGGCTCCCCTCCCCCAGGCCCATAAGTCAATGCGTTCACGTAAGTCTGCCCGCGTTCGCGAAGGATACTCCCCTCATTGCTTCGTGTTCGCGTCAAGTACTTCGCGTGCGTGAAGAAAAAAATGACCCCTGTTACATTTTAATCTACGCTTTCGCGAGTGGAGTAATGCGAACGCGAAGAATAAATTAACTGTGCACCAGAACAGCAAAAACATCAAACTTTAACATATTCAAAACATCCCGTAGCCTATCAAAAACTCACCCGAGCCCTCGGGGCTCTAAAACAAACATGCACCAAAGTCTAAAAACATCATACGGACTTGCTCGTGCGATCAAATCATGAAAATAACATCTAAACTATGAATTTAACCTCAAAACTCATCACTTTTTCCCAAGAACACTTAACTTTCACTATTTCTCAACCGGACGTCCGAATCACGTCATATAAATTTCGATTCTTACCAAATTTCACAGATAGGACTTAAATATAATAACAAACCTGTATCGAGCTTTAGAACCTAAATACGGACTCGATACCAACGATTTCAAACATTAATTCATTTCTTTATTTCATTGAAAATCCAGCAAAAACAATTTTCTTTAAAAATTGATTTCTAAGGCTAGAGACCTCGAAATTCAACTCAGGGGATATGCCCAAGTCCCATATTTTACCGCGGACCTCCCAGGATCATCGGAACATGGATCCGCGTCCGTTCAAACAAAATCTTAAACCAAGTCAACTAAAACAAATTTTAAATTCTAAACATTATTATTTTTCATATTTTCACATAAAAGCTTTACAGTTTCACGCCCGGACTGTGAACATAAATCGAGGTAAATAAAATTAATCTTAATAAGATTAATGAATGTGGAATGGAGTCTTAATTTATAAGATGACCCTTTGGGTCATAATAATCTCCACCTCTAAAACAAATGTTCGTCCTCGAACGGACATAGGAAATTACCTTAACTGGGAAAAAAATGGGGATATCTACTCTGCATGTCCGACTCGGACTCCTAAGTACCTGCCTCAATAGGCTGACTCCTCCACTACACTCAAACTGAAGGGTAGCTCTTGGATCTCAACTGGCGAAACTTCTGGTCTAGAATGGCTACCGGCTCCTCTTCATAAGTCAAATCTTTGTCCAATTGGACAGAGCTAAAATCTATCATTTGGGAAGGGTCACCATGATATTTTCGGAACATAGATACATGAAATACCAGATGAACGGAGGATAACCCTGAGGCAATGCAAGTCTATAAGCTACCTCCCCCACTCTATCAAGAATCTCAAATGGTCTGATATACCTAGGGCTCAACTTGCCCTTCTTCACAAATCTCATGACACCCTTCATGGGCGATACCAAAAGTAATACTCTCTCTCCAACCATGAATTCCACATCACGAACCTTACGGTCGGCATAACTCTTTTGCCTAGATTGAGCTGCACAAAGTCGATCCTGTATAATCTTGACCTTATCTAAGGCCTCTTGAACTAAGTCTGTACCCAATAACTAGGCCTCTCCCAGCTCAAACCAACCAACTAGCGATCTACACTGTCTACCATATAATGCTTCATAGGGAGCCATCTGAATGCTCGATTGATAGTTATTATTGTAGGCAAACTCCGCTAACGGCGAGAACTGATCCCAAGAACCTCCAAAATCAATAACACAGGCGCGAAGCATATCCTCCAAAATCTGAATAGTACGCTCGGGCTACCTGTCCATTTGAGGATGGAATGTTGTGCTCAACTCAACTCGTGTACCCAACTCTCGCTGAACTTCCCTCCAAAAGTGCGAGGTAAACAGCGTACCTCGATCAGAAATGATAGACACGGGCACACCGTGAAGGCGAACAATCTCTCGAACATATCCCTGCCAACTGCTCCGAAGTATAAGTACTTGCTACTGGAATGAAATGTGCTGATTTAGTCAACTTATCCACAATAACCCAAACGGCGTCGGACTTCCTCTAAGTCTGTGGGAGTCCAACAACGAAGTCCATAGTGATACGCTCCCATTTCCACTCAGGAATATCTATCTGCTGAAGTAAACCACCAGTCTCCAATGCTCATATTTCACCTGTTGGAAATTCAAACAGAGAGCCACATAAGCGACAATAACCTTTTTCATCCTTTGCCACAAATAGTGCTGCCGCATGTCCTGGTACATCTTGGTAGCACCCAGGTGAATTGAATACTTAGAACTGTGAGCTTCTTCAAGAATCAACTCACGAAGGCCATCAACATTAGGCAAACATATACGACCTTGCATCCTCAAAACACCATCATCTCCAACTGTAACCTTCTTGCCACCACCGTGCCGAACGGTGTCCCTAAGGACCATTAAGTGCGGGTCATCATCCTGCCGATCTTTGATACGCTCAAATAAGGAAGACCGAGCAACTGTACAGGCTAGAACATGGCTGGGAAAAATATCCAACCTCACGAACTGATTAACCAATGTCTGAATATCTGAAGCTAACAGTCTCTCACCGGCTGGAATACATGCAAGGCTGCCCATACTTACTGCTTTCTTACTCAATGCATCAGCCACCACATTGGCCTTTCCCGGATGATAAAATATAGTGAAGTCATAATCTTTCAATAACTCTAGCTATCTCTTCTGTCTCAAATTAAGATCCTTTTCCTTGAACAAATACTGGAGGCTACGATGATCCGTGTAAACCTCACATGGCACGCCATAAAGATATTGCCTCCATATTCTCAATGCATGAATAATGGCTGCCAACTCTAAGTCATGGACATTATAATTCTTCTCATGAACTTTCAACTGCCGAGACGCATATGCAATCACCCTACCCTCCTGCATCAATACCGCTCCAAGCCCAATATGGGAGGCATCACAATATACCATGAAAGATCTTGAACTTGAGAGTAACACCAATACCGGTGCTGAAGTCACGGATGTCTTGAGCTTCTGAAAGCTCACCTCACACTCGTCTGACCATTTGAACAGGGCACCTTTTTGGGTCAATTTAGTCACTGGGGCTGCTATGGATGAAAACCCCTCCACAAAAAAATGGTAGTAACCCGCCAAACACAAGAAGCTCCTGATTTCCGTGGCTGAAGTGAGTCTAGGCCAGTTCTTGACTGCCTCTATCTTCTTAAGATCTACCTGAATACCCTCTACTGATATGATGTGACCGAATAAAGTTACTGAATCTAACCAGAACCCACACTTTGAAAATTTTGCGTACAACTGATTATCCCTCAAAGTCTGGAGCGCTATCCGGGGGTGCTGCTCATGTTCCTTCCGGCTGCGGGAGTATATTAGAATATCATCAATGAACACTATTACGAAGGAATATAGATGAGGCTTGAAAACCCGATTCATCAAGTCTATAAAGGCTGCTGGGGCATTCGTCAAACCAAAAGACATCACCAGAAATTCATAGTGCCCATACCTTGTTCGAAAGGCTGTTTTAGGAACATCGGACGCCCTAATCTTCAACTGATGGTAGCCCAATCTCAGATCAATTTTCTAAAACACATTGGCACCCTGACGCTGATCAAATAAATCATCAATTCTCGGCAACGGATATTTATTTTTGATAGTAACTTTATTCAACTGCCGGTAATCTATACGCATTTTCATCGATCCATCCTTCTTCTTTACAAACAAAATTGGTGCACCCCAGGGCGAGACACTAGGCCTGACGAAACCTTTATCAAGCAGGTCTTGCAACTATTCTTTCAATTCTTTCAATTCTGGTGGGGCCATCCGGTATGGAGGAATAGAAATAGGCTGAGTACCCGGAGCAACGTCAATACAAAAATCGATATCCCTGTCGTGTGGCATCCCCGATAGGTCTGCAGGAAATACTTCGGGAAACCCCTGAACAATAGGCACTGACTCTATTGAAGAAACCTCAACATAAAAATCATGGATATGAGCCAAATAAGCCAAACATCCTTTCTCAACCATGTGACGAGCCTTGGCATAAGAAATAACTCTATTGGGAGAATGAACAGGAGTCCCTTTCTATTCTAACCGAGGATTTCCCGGCAAAGCTAAAGTAATTGTCTTGGCATGACAGTCCAAGATGGCACAGTAAGGTGACAACAAATCCATGCCCAATATGACATCAAAATCGACCATGTCAAGAAGCAAAAGGTCTACACTAGTTTTAAGACCCTCAATAATGACTAAGCACGAACGATATACACGATCTACAATAATAGCATCCCCCACCGGTGTAGACACATAAACAGGGACACTCAAAGAATCGTGGGGCACAACCAAATACGAGGCAAAATAGGATGATACATAAGAATAAGTAGACCCCGGATCGAACAAAACTGAAGCATATTTATTACAGACTGAAATCAGAGCAGGTGACCCATCTGGTCTAGTCAACAAATAATTTCTACACCATTTATTGGCGGAACCAGTCATCTGAAATGCGGCGAATTTTACCCCATTAGTCTCCAAATACCCATTTTAAAAGGAACCTCATGACAGTTGTTCAGATATTCCTGAGGATCCTCTGAAGTAGCACCATTGAAGTGAACATGGAAAATATTGATGAACCTGTCAAATCTCCACAAAGCATTGGAAGTCATAGTTGCCCCCTCAGCAATCGGGGCTGCAACAACTCTCTGAACTACCCCAACTGGGTTGGCTGCTGGGGTCTAGATCTGAGGAGTAGTCTGATCAGGAGTGCGGGTAACAGGAGTCTGGACCCCTCCTCCAGCCTGAGATACGACTGCTGCAACAGGGAGTGCGCCAGTCAGGGCTTCTCTCCATAAGGCCCACTAATCGGACCAAAGTATCCTGAAGCACCGGGGTTGCAATAAACCCCTCTGGGACCTAAGCTGGTCTAGCTGGAATGGTCTGAGCTAGATCCCCCCCATCAATCTCAATTAGGGGCTCCGCAGCTGGGGCTGCAGTATGAGCAACAGGTTGAGTCCTGCCCCTGCCTCGGCCTCTGCCCCTAATAGGAGTTGCTGCTGCTGGAAGACCGGATTGTTGGTCAACGGAAGAAGAAGTATATGTTCTTGCCATCTGCGAGAGAGTAGAAGAGTTCAATCAGTATTGGAGATACCAAGAATCGCATGACAGAGTAGTAATAAAAACTGAATTTGTTCCTAACTTCATAGCCTCTGAGAGATAAATACAGACGTTTCTGTACCGATCCTTCAGACTCTATCAAGCTTGTTTGTGAATTGTGAGACCTATGCAACCTAGTGTTGTGATACCAACTTGTCACGACTCAAATTCCCAACCCACGAGATCGTGATGGCGCCTAATACAATACTTGCTAAGCAAGACGATGTTAGAAATTTACTAACCATTTTCTTTAAAAGTTTACTTGACACAATAGAAAATCTTAAAAATAAAACAAATAAATCCAATGCTTTCCAATAAATGGCTTCATGAATAATATTAGATAAAATGAATAGAACCACGAACTATTACCAACTATATATCTACCCAGGGTATGGTGTCACAATTCACGAACTAATAAGAATACTACAAATAATGGGCTGAAAGAAGTATATATGTCTGTTTCGAATGAAACAGCAACTAAATAGTGTAGAGAAGACTCCAGGAGTCTGCGAACGCCAGCAGATCTACCTCGTGTCTCTGAACGATGGTGTCAGCTACTAAAATCTCCTAACTCTATTCGGTACCTAGATATACAGAAAAGAATGCAGAGTGTAGTATCAGTTCAACCGACCCCATGTACTGAGTAAGTACCGAGCCTAACCTCGAAGAAGTAGTGGCGAGGCTACTGCGGGGCATTAACAATAGAACCTGGATACAGTGTATAATAAATCAAGAAGGGAATAATAAAAAAATTAAATAGTAACTTGCAATAATTAATAAAACAACTCGGTTAACTTTTCCAGATCTCAGCTATAACAAAACCTCACAAAAAATTTCAAGTTTCAATTTAAAATAATGGTAAAAGCAGAGTATGGGAACATTAGAATAAAACAGTAAGTTTTCCGGTATTTTTGTTTAAAATCAGTAAAACATGAACATCCTCCTTTATTGGTCCTTGTTGCGGCGCGCAACTCGCTCTAACCTGTCCACCCTTATTGCTCCTCCCTATATATATCACCCTTATTTCTCCTGTTGCGGCGTGCAACCCGATCCCACCTGTCATCCCTTATTACTCCTTATTGCAGCGTGCAACCCACTCCCACCAGACAATCACATCTCTTTATTTATTAAAAAAAAGGATTTCACAATTTAGGTCAAAGCCTTTCACAATATTTATGCCTCAACAATTGTAAGGAGAAAGTTGTACTATTCATGAACTTCATCAATTATCATTTCACAATGGAAACAACCGGAGTGTATCTTAAAACACTGTCAACCAGCTCAACCATTAATATACCACAATGAATTTAAGGAACAATTAATACTACCAAATAAGTGAAACAATAACTAAAAAACAAGTAAGCAAAACAACTACACGTGGAGTAAAATAAATTGGAAACGGGGAAGGGAACATGCTAAACAGATAATTTGGTGGTGCATAGATACTCGTCACCTCACCTATACACCACATACATGAAATTTTACATAGCATTTACGTTGGGGATTCCTATTCCCTCAAGCCAAGGTTAAACCAAACACTTACCTCAATTCTGCAGGCCACTCACTGCTCAATCACCGCTTTTCCTTTAGAATTTTCCTCTAACCCGCTCGAATCTAATCAAATTGGTTCAATATCATTAATTTATACTAAAGGAACTAACTTTAGTGAAAAATCATTGGTTCCTATGTTTTCTCAAAAAAAGTTAAAACCCGACCCCAGGCCCGCTCGGTCCAAACTCGGGGTTCGGATCAAATTCCATTTACCCATTGCGTTCTCCATGGGCCTGCCGTGTTTGTGTAGAGACAGGTGACCATCGCATTCGCGGCCCAGTGGTTGCGTTCGCAAAGATCAATTCGAAGCTCCCCTCCCCCAGGCCCATAAGTCAACGCATTCGCGCAAGTGTGCCCGCGTTCACGAAGGGTATTCCCTCATTGCTTCGCGTTCACGTCCAGTACTTTGCGTGCGCGAAGAACAAAATGACCCCCAATACATTTTACTTTACGCGTTCGCGAGTGGAGTAACGCGAACGCGAAGAACAAATTGACTGTGCACCAAAACAACAAAAATGGCAAACTTTAACATGTTCAAAATATCTGTAGCCTATCAAAAACTCACCCGAGCCCTCGGGGCTCTAAACCAAACATGCACGCAAGTCTAAAAATATCATACTGACTTGTTCGTGTGATCAAATCATGAAATAACATCTAAACTATGAATTTAACTTCAAAATTTCATCTTTTTATCAAGAACACTTAACTTTCACTATTTCTCATCCGGACGTCTGAATCACGTCAAATAAATTTCGATTCATACCAAATTTCACTGATAGGACTTAAATATCATAAAAAACCTGTATCGAGCTCTGGAACAAAAATACCGGCTCGATACCAACGGTTTCAAACACTAATTTATTTCTTTATTTCATTGAAAATCCAGGAAAATAATTTTCTTTAAAAATTAATTTCTAAGGCAAGGGACCTCGGAATTCAATTTCGGGCATACGCCCAAGTCCCATATTTTACTGCGGACCTTCCGAGATTGTCAGAACATGGATCCGTGTCCGTTCACTGAAAATGTTTAACCAATTCAACTAAAACCAAATTTCAAATTCCAAAAATTATTATTTTTCATATTTTCACATAAAATCTTTCCGGTTTCACGTTCGGAATGTGCATTCTAATCAAGGTAAATAAAATTAATTATTTTAAGGCTAATGAGCCTGAAATGGAGTCTTAATTTATAAGGTGACCTTTTGGGTCATCACACATTCGCCCCCCACAAGATCCAACAGTGATTCGGACGTCCGGAAAATGGTCATGCACATGCACAAGAGTTTAACATTATCAATTCCACTAATATCATTATATGGAACATTAGGGGGGGGGCATTGATAATTTTAGAAGAAACTTTAGAGAGTTAATAATGCAACACAAGTCGTGTGTAGTCACACTTCTGGAGACCAAGATGTTTTCCCATGGTACGCTTCTTAATGAATTTGGTTTTTCTGATATGATCGAAGTACCAGTGGATGGTAAATCAGGTGGTATGGTAGTCCTATGGAATCAAGATAAGGCCACTATTCATAATTTTGTTCGTAGAAACTATGAACTCCATGCAACTATTGAGGTACGTCCACTAGATCCATATGGTTATTCTCATCAATTTATGTTAGCACTAATTTTTTAATTAGAGATCAAATGTGGAAAAATTTGGAACACATATCTGATAAATTTCATGGACAATGGCTAGTAGGGGGGGACTTTAATGATATTTTTAGAACAAATGAAAAGCTAGGTGGTAGACCATTGAAACGTATCCGCATACAAAAATTATGGTCTAGCCTTAACCATTGCAAGCTACTTGATCTTGGTTATAAAGGTAGTAAGTATACTTGATCAAATCATAGGTTTAGTAATAATAGCCTCATTATGGAATGTGTTGACAAAGTTTTTGGAAATGATAATTGGATCCAAACATTCCCTAATGCTTCTATAACTCACCTCCCAAAAATGTATTTGTATCACAATCCAATACTCATAAACATTATTTCTAAGAAGTGCACTAATTTTCCTAAACCCTTCCAATTAGAACCCTTTTGGTGTAAGCACCCACAATTTAAAGACATAGTATCTACTGCTTGGACAAACAACCAATACATCATGGATTCCTCGACCTTTAGGGAAAATGTCACAACTTGGAAATACCACACCTTTGCAAATATCTTTAAGAAGAAGAAGAAAATATTAGCCAGACTTACTGGAATCAAAAAATCATCTGCCTAGTACTCCAGTACCTTCCTTCACAACTTAGAAGCTTCCTTAACACTAGAATTGTTTGGTTAAACGAGGGAGATGCAAACATCAAGTTTTACCACATTATGGCTAAAAATAGGAAAAAAAAAGAAATAAGATTATTTTATTTAAGGATGATAATAATAATTGGATCAATAATCCTGGAGCCATCATCAATCATACTATAGATTATTTTAGTAAGATATTTACAATTACCTATGCCTCCAGTGATTGAAATGCTATTGTCACGATCCGATTTACCCTCCGAAGATGTCATGACGGAACCTAGTCTCTACGATTAGGTAAGCCTACTATAAAGGGAAAATTGAAATCAAACACAAGAAATAAAGGGAATAAGGGCAATCATATAAATAGCATACTGGTTGCTCGGCTCATACAAAATATAACTGCCCAAGACCCGGAATGTCACAGACAGTCACAAGCTACTAACACTACTGTAGCTCTAACAAAAACTAGAAAGTACATAAGAAAAATATCTATAAGATAGAACGGAAGGGGAATCGGAGGCTTCTGCGGACGCGGTAGAAATACCTTGCAGTCTCCTAGAATCAGCAGCAATGACTAACCACGAGGCTGATAGCTCGTACCTGGATCTGCACACAAAAACATGAGCAGGAAAGGGCATGAGTACACCACATTTGATACACAGTAAGTACCAAGCCTAACCCCGGTCAAGTAGTGACGAGGTCAGGTTAAGACTGCTGGATTTCTAAATAAGTCAATTTAAAACAGCACAAAAGATAGGTAATGTCTACAGTAAGCAGTTTAAGAGAACAATATAAGTTTTATAGTAAAGAGAGTCCTTGGCTCAATACAATGTATCACAAAGTGGAATCTCCTGGGATACCGTCCCGTAGTTCCAAATGATTATGCAATACCGGGGGATCTCCCAGAATACGTCTGTAGTCCCAAAATAAATATGTAGTACATGGGCATCTCCCGGAATACGTCCATAGTCCAAATTTAAATATACGATGCAGGATGAATGCTAGGAATAACATCAATTTATATAGTTCATCTAATCACGGGTAAGGAAAATAGAATTTTAGCTAAATATGGTACACAGAGTATCAAATAGACAACTAGACACGTAGGCATGCTTTCCTAAACTAAGAAAAATAGTTTAACACATTAAGGCACATTTAATAGAATAAAGAACAGTTCATAATTTAGGAAGGGAGAAATGGGATTTCTGCAATAATGGCCTGTGTACACACTCGTCACCTCACGTACACTAACAATAAATGTCAAAACAACCTAAGGGGATATCCCCAACGCAGAGTTAGGCCAGCCACTTACCTTGACTGCTCAAATCAACTCGAAATCACGTTCTTGCCATGAGTACCCAACTCCAAATGGCCCGAATCTATTCAAATAAGTTACATAATGCGAATATCACTACAAGCAACTAGTTTATCAAAAAAATTCGAAGCTAAATCCCAAAATTAAGGAAATTGCCCAAAAATTCTCCTGGGCCCATGACTCGAAATCGGGTGAAAGTCACATATTCCAAACACCCATTCACTCACTGGTACACTCAACCAAAAATCATCAAAATCGGACGTCAAAATCTCACTCAAAACCCGAATTCTGAATTGGGGGACCTTTCTCCCATTTTCAAACCTTTTCCTAAAATTTTCCTTAATTAAATTGAATAACTTACTATAGATGAATGAAATACAAAGGAAATAAGATTAGGGATCGTTACCTACAGATCTCCTCTTCAAAATCCACCCAAAATCGCCTATTCCCGAGCCCCAAACCGATTTTAGAAGTTATGAAATCAAACCCTCGATTTTTCTTATTTCTACCCAGCGCTGCTCGTACCTGCGCTTCCAGGACTGCACCGGCAGTCCTGCTTCTGCGGCCTGGTATCTGCATCTGCGGAAATCACTAATCTCCTCAAGCTCCACACCTGCGGCACTTTCTTCGCAGATGCGACTCCGCTTCTGCGGTCCATGAGGTGCACCTGCGGCCACTAAGCTCTACGCCTGAAATCGCACCTGCGACTCCTCCCCTCGCTTTTTCGGAACTGCACCTGCAGTACCACATCCGCAGGTGCGAAAATGACAGGTTCAGCAACACCAGCAATAGCCTAAGTCTAAAATTCTTCCCGTTGAGAATCCAAAACACACCCGAGGCCCACGGGACCTCAACCAAAACAACCAACCAGTCCCATAACCTCATTCGAACTTAGTCGGGCCTTCAAATCACATCACATAACACCAAAAACAAGGATTACACACGGATTCAAGCCTAAGGACTTAGAATTTTTTCCAAATCAACAACTGATGCCGAACCACGTCAAAACTAGTCTGAATGACCTCAAATTTGACACACATGTCACAAATGACACCACGAACCTACAGCCACTCCCAGAATTCTATTCTGATTCCGATATAAAAATTTCACCTATCGGCCGAAATTGCCGAAAATCTAACTTTCGCCAATTCAAGCCTAAATCTACTACAGGCCTCGAAAATACATTTTGGACGCGCTCTTAACCCCAAAATCACTTAACGGAGCTAACAGAGTAAACGTATTTCCATTTTGGACTGGTGTTCACACAGTTCCGACTACTGTCCGATTCCTAAGACTTAAATTCATAACTAGGGACTAAGTGTCCCAAAACTCTCTGAATTTCATAGCTAATCACTCCGGCTAGTCCCAATAGCAGAAATGAACGTGGGGAAAGAAGTTATTAGGGGATCGGGGCTCTAACTCTCAAAATGACTGGCCAGGTCATTACATCCTCCCCCTCTTAAAATAATTATTCGTCCTCGAACTAGTATAAAGACATACCTGAAGCTGTGAAAAGTTGAGGGTACTGGCTGTGCATATCCTGCTCGGTCTCCCAAGTCACCTCCTCGACCGGTTGACCCCTCCACTGGACTTTTACAGATACAATGCCCTTGGACCTGAGCTCTCTGACCTGCCTATCAAAAATGGCTACTGGATCCTAAACATAAGATAGATCCTTGTCCAACTGGAGTGAGTTGAAATCCAATACATGAGCCAGACCACCGTGATACTTCTGTAGCATAGACACGTGGAATACCGAATGAACTCCTGCCAGTCTGGGAGGCAAGGCAAGCTCACAAGCAACCTCCCCAACATGTCTCAATATCTCAAATATTACAATGAACCTCAGACTCAACTTTCCCTTCTTCCCGAACCTCATAACGCCCTTCATAGGCGATACCCGCAGCAAAACTCGATCACCAGTCATAAATACTAAATCGCGAACTTTCTGGTCCGTATAACTCTTCTGCCTGGGTTGGGCTGTGCGAAGTCTCTCTTGAATCACCTTCACCATGTCCAGGGTGTCTTGGACTAAATCTGCACCCAACAATCGGGCCTCGCCCGGCTCAAACCAACCTACTAGGGACCGGCACCGCCTAATGTACAAAGATGTATGGTGCCATTTAAATGTTGGACTGGTAATTGTTGTTGTACACAAACTCTGCGAGCGGCAAGAACTGATCCCATGATCCTCTGAACTTCATCACACAGGCGCGAAGCATATCCTCAAGAACCTAAATCGTGCGCTCAGACTTCCCGTCCATCTGGGGGTGAAAGGTTGTGCTCAGCTCCACCCTGGTACCCAACTCCTGCTGAACGGCTCTCCGGAACCCTAGTGTGAACTGTGTACCTCTGTCTGAAATGATAGATACTGGAATACAGTGAAGGCAGACGATCTCTCTCATATAGATCTCAGCCAATCTCTCTGAAGAATAAGTGGTTAGCACCGGAATGAAATGAACTCACTTGGTCAGCCGATCCACGATCACCCAAATAGCATCGAACTTTCTCAAAGTCCATGGAAGTCCAACTACAAAGTCCATGGTGATCCGCTCCCACTTCCACTCTGGAAGCTCAATCAGCTGAAGTAATCCTCCTGGTCTCTGATGTTCATATTTAACTTGCTGACAGTCGAGGCACTTGGCCACAAATCCCACTATGTCTTTCTTCATCCTTCTCCACCAATAGTGTTGTCTCAAATCTTGGTACATCTTTGCGGCACCCAGAGGATTGGAGTACCGCGAGCTATGAGGCTCCTCAAGAATCTCCCGAAGCCCATCTACATTGGGCACACAGATTTGGCACTGCATCCTCATCATGCCATCATCCTCTATAGTCACATCTCTGGCATCCCCTCGCCGGACCCTATCCTGAAGAACCAGAAGGTGGGGGTCATCATATTGACGCTCTCTTATGCGATCATAAAGAGAAGACCGAGAAACCATACAAGCTAATACCCGGCTAGGCTCTGAAAGGTCCAACCTCACGAACTGGCTGGCTAAAGACTTAACATCCAAGGCTAAAGGCATCTCAACTGCTGGAAGGTATGCCAAGCTCCCCAAAATCTCTGCCCCACGACTCAAGGCGTCGGTCACTAATTGGCCTTCCCCGGGTGGTATAATATAGTGATATCATAGTCCTTCAGTACCTCCAACCACCTCCGTTGACGTAGGTTAAGTTCTTTCTACCTGAACAAGTGTTGCGAACTCCGGTGATCAGTGTAAATCTCACAGAGAACACCGTACAAATAATGACGCCAGATCTTCAGGGCGTGAACAATAGCTGCTAACTCGAGGTCATGAACCGGATAATTCTTCTCGTGCACCTTCAAGTGCCTGGACGCGTAGGCAATCACCCTACCATCCTACATCAATACTGCTCCAAGGCTAATCTTTGAGGCATCACAATAGATAGTGTAAGACCCCGAACCTGTAGGCACTACTAATACTAGGGTTGTAGTCAAAGCTATCTTGAGCTTTTGAAAGTTCTCCTCACACTCCTCGGTCCACCTGAACGGAGCACCTTTCTGGGTCAGACTTGTCATAGGTACTGCAGTAGATGAAAATCCCTCTACAAAGCATGGTAGTACCCTGCCAAACCAGGGAAACTGCGGATCTTCATAGCTGATGACGGTCTAGGACAACTCTGCACCGCCTCCACCTTCTTTGGATCTACTTTGATCCCATCACAAGACACTATGTGCCCAAGCATGCCACTTAATCAATCCAGAACTCACACTTAGAGAATTTTGCATACAATATGTTCTCCCTCAAAGTATGAAGCACGGTCCATAAGTGATGCTCATGATCTTCCCGTGAACGGGAATACACCAGGATGTCATCAATAAACACAATGACGAAAGAATCAAGATAAGTCCGGAACACATTGTGCACCAAATGTATAAAAGTTGTTGGGGCATTGGTCAGCCCAAATGACATGACAAGAAACTCATAGTGACCATATTTGGTCCTGAAGGCAGTCTTCGGGATGTCCGGCTCCCGAATCTTCAACTGATGATAGCTAGAACACAAGTCAATCTTGGAAAATTCCCTGGAACTCTATAACTGGACAAATAAATCATCGATGCGAAGCAAAGGATACATGTTCTTCACCGTAACCTTGTTCAGCTGCCGATAATCAATACACATACGCATAGAACCATCTTTTTTCTTCACAAATAATACCGGAGCACCCTAAGGTGATACACCGGGCCTGATGAAACCTTTATCAAGCAACTCTTGCAACTTTTCCTCCAACTACTTCAACTGAGGAGGAGCCATGCGGTAAGAAGGAATAGACATGGGTTGAGTGCCCGGCAACAAATCAATACCGAAATCAATATCTCTATCGGGTGGCATATCTAGAAGATCAGCTGAAAATACATCAGGGAAATCCCTCACTGCTGGGACTGACTCAACTGAAGGGGTATCAACACTGACATCTCTCGCATAGGCCAAATACGCATCACATCCCTTCTCAACCATCCGTTGAGCCCTAAGAAATGAAATGACCCTGGGGGGAGTATACTCTAAGGTACCTCTCCACTCTAATCTCGGCAAGCCTGGCATAGCCAGCATCACGGTCTTAGCGTGACAATCAAGAATAACATAATGGGGCGACAACCAGTCCATGCCCAAGATAACATCAAAATCTACCATGCTGAGACCGTGAGCCCTGGTCTCAATACAACTAAGAGCAATCAAACACGACCCACATACGCGGTCCACAACGAGAGAATCTCCCACAGGAGTAGATACATAAACAGGGGAACTGAAAGAATACCGAGATATTCCCAAATGTGGAGCAAAGTAAGACGACACATATGAATACATACAGACTGAGTCAAATAATATTGATGCATCCCTATGACAGACAGGGACAATACCTATGATGACTGAATATGAAGCAACAACCTCGGGATGGGATGGAATGGCATAGTACCTGGCCTGGCCTCCCCCTCTAGGGCGACCATTACATCCCTGACCTCCACCTCGAGCTGGCTGAGGAGGTGGAGTGGCAGTTGGGGCTGGAAGAATAGCCGGAGGACCCGGTGGAGCACGTGGAGGCTGATAAGTTTGTGGAGGTGCACCCCTACTGGCCCTGGGGAAATATCTAATCATGTGACAAGTGTCACCACACTAAAAAAAACCCCTCAGAGTACGCGGTGGCTGAGACTGACTCGGGCCTGGCCTGCTGGACTGGCCAGTAATAGCACCTCGAACTGAAGGCATACTGATACTGGTGGTGCATAATAGGGCTCCTGGGGCCTAGGAGGAGCTGCAATATCACTGGCTACTGGAAGAGCTGAATGAACAGGGCAACTCACAAAACCCCTACCATCGCGTGTTGCTGGTGCACGAGCTCCTGAATAATGACCAGTCTCTCAAGACCTCTTGGCCTCTCTCTCATCTCTGTCCCGGGCAAACATGCCCTCTACCCTCATGGGGATACTCATTGTCTGCTGATAAGTGATATCCACCTCTAATTCCCTGGCCATACTGGTCCGAAAATTGGGGTGGAGTCCCTCAATGAAGCGACGAACCCTCTCTCTGACTGTGGCAACCAAATCCGGTGCATCACGAACTAACTTACTAAAACGGACTGCATACTCCAACACAGTCATAGTACCCTGGCGCAACTGCTCGAACTCCGTGCACCAAGCATCCCTGAGGCTCTGAGGGACATACTCTCGCAGAAAAATCTCTAAAAATTGAGTCCAAGTGAGTGAGGCTGCCTCGTCCAGACTACTCAGCTCATAGGCACGCCACCACTGATATGCCGCTCCCTTCAGCTAGAAAGCGGTGAAAGAAACCCCACTAGTCTCCACAATTCCCATAGTGCAGAGAATACGATGGCACTCCTCAAGAAAACTCATAGCATCCTCTAAAGCTAGTCCACTGAAAGTAGGTGGGTGGTACTTCTTGTACCTCTCAAGTCTGAGTTGCTCTACCTCAGAAGCAGCTACCCTGGTCTCATGTTGTACCGGAGCTACTGGGGGAATAGGAATATACTCCGGGGCCTGATCAACCTGGCCTCTCTGCTCAGGAGTGCGGGCTGCGGGAGTCTGTGCCCCTCCCCCGACCTGAGATATAGCAGGAGCTATCGGAAGTAGTCCAGCCTGAGCTAGAGTGTTGAACATGCTCATGAATTGAGCTACAATCTCCTGGAAGGCTGGAACAGCAACAGGAATCTTCGGTGCCGGCCCTCCAGCTGGAGCTGCTGGGGGCTCCTCTGCCGCAATTCTTGTAGGTGCTCGGGTTGCACCGCTTGGTCATCCTCTACCCCGGCCACGGCCTCTAGCGGCTTTGGCAGGGGGCTCGGGTGCCTGATCGTCAGTCTCCGAGTACGGGTCCTCATCATATGTGGGAAAGAATAGAATAGAATTTTAGAATATTGATGACAATAACTCGCACGACAAGGAAATCAAAGAAATATGATTGTTCTTAATAGTTACATAGCCTCCCGCAGATAGATACGGACGTCTTAGTACCAATCCACGAGACCCTAATAAACCGGCTTGTGACTTGTGACTCTTACGAACCTAGACGCTCTTATACCAACTTGTCACGGCCTGATTTACCCTCTGAAGGTGTCGTGACGGCACCTAGTCCCTACGACTAGGTAAGCCTACTATAAAGGGAAAAACAGAAATCAAACGCAAGAAATAAAGGGAATAAGGGAAATGAAATAAATAGCATACTGGCCGCTCGGCTCATACAAAATATAAATCCCCAAGACCCGAAATGCCACAGACAGTCACAAGCTGCTAACACTACTGAAGCTCTAACAAAAATTGAAAAGTACATAAGAAATATATCTATAAGATAGAATGGAAGGGGACTCGGAGGCTTCTGCGGACGCGGCAGAAATACCTTGCAGTCTCCTAGAATCAGCAGCAACGACTAACCACGAGACTAATAGATCGTACCTGGATCTGCACACGGAAACATGTTCAGGAAAGGGCATGAATACACCATATTTGGTACCCAGTAAGTGCCAAGCCTAACCCCGGTCAAGTAGTGACGAGGTCAAGTTAAGTCTCTACTGGATTTCTAAATAAGTCAATTTAAAACAGCACAAAAGATAGGTAATGTCTACAGTAAGCAGTTTAAGAAAAAAATATAAGTTTTACAGTAAAGAAGGTCCTCGACTTAATAAATGTATCACAAAGTGGAATATCCTGGGATACCGTCCCGTAGTTCCAAATGATTATGCAGTAACAGAGGATCTCCCAGAATATGTCTATAGTCCCAAAATAATTATGCAGTACAGTGGATCTCCCGGAATACGTCCGTAGTACCAAAACAAATATGTAGTACAAGGGGATCTCCCAGAATACGTCTGTAGTCCCAATTTAAATATGCAGTACAGGGAGATCTCCCGGAATACATCTGTAGTCCCAATTTAAATATGCAATGCAGGATGAATGCCAGGAATAACATCAATTTATATAGTTCATCTAATCACAGGTAAGGAAAACAGAATTTTAGCTAAGCATGGTACACAGAGTAGTCAAATAGACAACTAGACACGTAGTCATGCTTTCATAAACTAAGCAAAACAGTTTAACACATTAAGGCACATTTAATAGAAGAAAGAACAGTTAAAAATTAAGGAACGGAGAAATGGGATTTCTGCAATAATGGCCCGTGCACGTACTTGTCACCTCACGTACACGGCACCCACACAACAATAAATGTCAAATCAACCTAAGGGAAAATACTCAATGCAGAGTTTGGCCAGCCACTTACCTCGACTGCTCAAATCAACTCGAAATCACGTTCTTGCCACGAGTACCCAACTCCAAATGACCCGAATCTATTCAAATAAGTTACATAATGTGAATATCACTACAAGAAAATAGTTTATCAAATAAATTCGAAGCTAAAGCACGAAATTAGGGAAATTTCCAAAAAGGTCTCTCAGGCCCACGACTCGAAATTGGGTGAAAGTCACAAATTCCGAACACCCATTCACTCATGAGTACACTCAACCAAAAATGATCAAAATCCGACGTCAAAATCTCAATCAAAACTCGGATTCTCAATTGGGGGACCTTTCTACCATTTTCAAACCTTTTCCCAAAATTTTCCTTAATTAGATTGAATAACTTACTATAAATTAATGAAATACAAAGGAAATCGGATTAGGAATCATTACCTACAGATCTCCTCTTCAAAATCCACCCAAAATCGCCTATTCCCTAGCCCCAAATCGATTTTAGAAGTTATGAAATCAAACCCTCATTTTTTCGTATTTTTGCCCAGTGCTGCTCGCACCTGAACTTCCAAGACCGCACCTCCGGTCCCGCTTCTGCGGCCTAGGATCCGCATCTGCAAAAATCACTAATCTCCTCAAACTCCACATCTGTGGCACTTTCTTCGCAGATGCGGCTCTAATTCTGTGGTCCATGAGGCGCACGTGCGACCACTGACCCCTAGGCTTAAAACCGCATGTGCGACTCCTCCCCTCGCTTTTGCAGAACCGCACCTGCGGTCCCACATCCGCAGGTGCGAAAATGACAGGTTCAGCAACACCAGTAATAGCCTAAGTCCAAAATTCTTCCCGTTGAGCATCTGAAACACACCCGAGGCTCCCGGGACCTTAACCAAAACCACCAACTAGTCCCATAAACTCATTCGAACTTAGTCATGCCTTCAAATCACATCGCATAACACCAAAAATAAGGATTACACATGGATTCAAGCCTAAGGACTTAGCATCCTTTCCAAATCTACAAACGATGCCGAACCACGTCATAGTCTGAATGACCTCAAATTTTACACACAGGTCACAAATGATGCCACAAACCTACAGCCACTCTTGAAATTCCATTCTGAGTCCGATATCAAAATTTCACCTATCGACCAAAATCGCCGAAAATCTAACTTTCGCCAATTCAAGCTTAAATCTACTATAGACCTCGAAAACACATTTCGGACACGCTTCTAACCCCAAAATCACTCAACGGAGCTAACGGAGTCGACGAAATTCCATTGCAAACTCGTCTTCACACAACTCTGACTACGATGCGATTCCTAAGACTTAAACTCATAACTAGGGACTAAGTGTCCCAAAACTCTCTGAATTTCTTAGCTAATCACTCAGGAAAGTTCCAATAGCAGAAAAAAACTTGGGGAAAGAAGTTATTAGGGGATCATGGCTCTAACTATCAAAATGACCGACCGGGTCGTTATAACTATGAGAAATGATCCTAAAAATTTTAATAACATTGATATATCCCCACTAGATAACCTGCTCACAAAGGAGGATATTACTAAGGCATGCTTCTCATTTAAATCTTTTAAAGCCCCAGGCCCGGATGACCTTCATCCTTTTCTCTTCCAAAAATACTAGCACATTGTTGGCAAATCAGTAATCGACCTATGTCAAGAAGCTTTCAATAGTGGGGAACTTCCTATTGGCATAAATGACACACTCCTATGTCTTATTCCAAAAATCCCTAATTCTAATAACTTAAAAAAATTTAGGCCAATTGGACTTTGTAACACTATTTACAAAATCATAACAAAAATCATTTCAAATCTTTTAAAGCCCTTCCTGAACAGACTCATTAGCCCATACTAATCAAGTTTCATGTAAAATAGGAAAGCATGTGATAATGCTATTAACTCATGCTTAAGTTATATAGATTGCGTGCAAAAAAACCACAATATGTTCTTAAAAATCAACCTCCAAAAAGATTTTAATTGTCTTGAATGGTCTTTCATCTATAGAGCTCTCATCTACTTTAACTTTTCCCCAAACATTACTAAACTTATTATGAATTGTATCTCTTCAACAAATATTGTTATCATAGTTAATGGCTCTAGAACTGACTACTTTGTACCGTCAAGGGGTATTAGGAAAGGAGATCTGATGTCTTCATATCATTTTATCCTTTGCATGGAACTATTTTCCACCCTTATCAATCACAAAGTGGATACAGGTTGTTGGGATCCAATAAATATAGGAAATAACAATTATTAATTGTCACACTTGTTCTCCGCATATGACCTCACCCAAATGTCTAGGATTACTAATAAATCTATAAACACGATTAAACATTGCCTTGATTTATTCTGTTCATTGTCCGGGCAAACCATTAATAGGGCTAAATCAAAAATTATTATCTCTAAATACTGCCCAAAGAGTATCAGTAACAACCTTTCTAATCTACTCAATATTAATATTAGCTACAGATTTGGAAAATACTTAGTTTTTTCCATTACAAATTCAAAAACCGAAGCGACTGATTTCCAATTCGTTATTGATAATATGCTAACAAGATTAGCCACCTGGAAAACAAATTGTCTTTCCATGGCAGGTCGTTGCACCCTTGCTACCTCCTACCTAAATTCTCTCTCTAACCACATTATACAATATACCCTATTACCCTCGAAGATTCTCAAAAATATTGATAAAATCCAACGTAACTTCTTATGGGGTACAAATGCCACCTCCAAAAAACTTCATCTTATAAAATGGGATACCATGATCAAAGACAAAAGTTAAGGTGGTTTAGGGATCCATTCTGCAAAGAGCAAAAACCTGGTGAACCTAGCTAACCTATCTTGGAGACTCATCTCAAACTCACATTCTCCTTGGGTAAAAATAATTCATGAACTTCATAGTACTAGAAAAAATATTACGAACTCTTCTTTTATTTGGCTATAGCATTATTCAGGGATGGGCTATTTGTAGTAAAGGCATTAGATGGCTGCCACACAAATCATCTAACCTGAGTGTTTGGAATAACACATGGATACACCAATCACCCCCATTATGCAAATGCATTTATGGTCCCTTAAAAAATTATAATGAAAGGATGGACATCAAAGATATATGGGTGAATAATAGGTGGGACTTATAAAAGATTTCCTTCGAACTCCAACCTCTCTTGATCAACAAATTAATGCCACCACTCTAAACCCTATAAATTGGGACACTCCTATTTGGTCACTAACCAGAAATGGTCACTTTACCAGTAAGACTTGCTACAGCCTCCTAGGAACTCAATCAGATGATAGTAGGGATTGTACTTGGATTTGGAAAATGGACTGCCAACTAAAATAAAATTCTTAATCTGGAAACGTTACCATGAACGACTTCCTACTAGAAGCTACCTAAATCACATTGGTATAAACATCAATCCAAATTTTACCTTTTGTAAAAATTACAAGGAAATCATTTCACACATCTTCATGCATTGTATTGTTGTAAGAGAGCTTTGGCTAAATTTAGGGATAGATATGAAAATATAAAATATAACGGGCAATTGGTTGATTAACATCTGTGATTGCAATTACTTACTAAAAAAGGAATCATTAACTAGAAAGATATGTTTCACTTTGCTATATGGACCATTTGGGTGAATAAAAATAACAACCTATATAATAACACTACAAACAAAGCATTCATATAATATGCTTACAGGCAATCAGTGGAATATAAGCTCCTGACTGACAAGGAAGTTACGCCACCACAAAAAATTTCAATCACAGTTAAATGGTTAAGGCCAACTTGTAACTATATTAAGCTTAACATCGATGGATCTTTTAAGCAAGAAACATCTCTATGTGGGTTTGGGGGCTATTCAGGGATACTAAGGGTAAGTGGGTAGTTTGTTTCCAAGGATCTCTACTAGGACAATCTCCTTTGCATGCCAAACTAATAGCACTAAAGGCAGACCTACACCTCGCTATAGAACAAGGTTTCGCCAATCTTGAAGTGAAATCAAACTCTATGGATGTCATTAACTGCTTAAAAATGGATCCCTTAACAATATTATTCGTGAATGCAGGTTATTGATGCACCAAGTGAAAGTCAAAACAATTCAGCACAACTTCAGAGAAGCGAACAGGCCAGCACACAAGCTGGCTAAATATGCTATTCGGGAAGTATTAGCAGGGATCTTGCAATTGTGTACCATCCTCCATCTTTTGTAACCGTTGCCTTATCCTACGACCACAAAGGGTGTATCTATGTAGTTCAAAACATTAGCAAAAATGCATGCTCTAAGCTTGCATCATTTGAAAATAAAAATGTCATTCGTGACATTAGCAATACATGTAATAGCTTAGTAAGTAATGATTCATCGAACAATACTACCAATGTAAACTTTATGTTTTAATATATATATATAAAAGATCCCTGCTTATCGAAAAAAAAAGAAGTTACATTGGGTTATAAATTGGTGGGCCAATTGTAACGCTAAAGACGAATGGATATTTAGTATATAATAATAAAAGTTAAGTAGGCCGAGCCCACCATTCTTTGGCTGCCTAACACTTCATATTTCATATGGTTTGGGAGTAAAACAACTAATATAGGGCTTGTTCTTTTAGAAGAATCACCAAAATAAAAGACTTTGGGGAGAGCTTTGATGGCCATTACATGGACTTCAACTCCCAATTGAATAGTGTTCCATGCACATCATTAGATAGAGGTTGTGTTTTTTTTTTAAAAAAAACATTTAAGAGAAAGGAACAAGCACGCTATTAAAAAGCTAAGAGGAACTGCTATTTTTTGTTTTACTACAAGGGATTACGAGGTATATATATATACATTTTTTCACCTTATGATTATTATACTTCGGAACAAGTGATCATGGATTATATTACTGTACTTGTAAGTCTTTGGAATAAAAATATAATTTAATAATAAAAATATTCCCTTTAATGATGAACACAACCCCTTAAGATTGCAGATTTAATTTTAATTTCAAAATTCTGCATATGGAATTAGTTTCAGATCATTGCTCCCGTATGTTAGATTAATTGCATTTATCATAATGATAAACTTGAACTTCTCAACCCAGGTAATATAGGTGTACGAGTATATTGATGAAAAAAAAAACTCTTATCATATTATGGTTAGAAATATATTTTTTGGCCAAGCCAGTTGAATATTGAGTAATTAAGGGAGTTGCCAACAAATTAGCAGGCTAATTATTGTATTTGAATAAGAATTGAGATATGATCCATCTTTTCATACCAAGATTAAAACTTGATTATAGGTTCAGACCCTATGACTCGTGAATAACTTGGAATACAATTTGTTTGCTGATGTGACTAAGTTGAAGGGGAGTTGAGGTTTTAGTTCACTTTGATTTTGACTCGTCCTAAGCTTTATGGAAATTATTCACCTAAACTAATTAGAACGTGTTAGTCAATACTTTGGATAGATTGAGGCCATTGAAGGCCGTTTGGTTGGTGTTGTAGACGTTGCAAGGTTGGGGAACTTTATGTTGGCAGAATTGGTGGTCTTTGACTAGCCGCAAATATATTATTTTATGAAAAAATATTATTTTATAAGTTGTTTGATAGTTTGATACGGCTGTGAGCCATGTGTTGAGTTTGATACGGCTGTGCGCCATGATGTTGAGTTTGATACGGTTGTGCGCTATGATGTTGAGTTTGATACGGCTGTACGCCATGATGTTGAGTTTGATACGGCTGTGCGCCATGATGTTGAGTTTGATACGGTTGTGCGCTATGATGTTGAGTTTGATACGGCTGTACGCCATGATGTTGAGTTTGATACGGCTGTGCGCCATGATGTTGAGTTTGATACGGTTGTGCGCTATGATGTTGAGTTTGGTATGGATGTGCGCCATGATGTTAGGGCATTGTGTATGCCTTTGTACATCACCCCGAGCATTGTGTATGCTTCTCGATATATTTGGGGCATTGTGTATGCTTCAGTGAGCATTGTGTATGCTCTGTTACATATTTGAGGCATTGTGGTGCCGTTGTGGACTATTAGGTGTGTTGGTAAATTTCTTTCGCTGCAATTATGATAAGTCTTTAGTGGGTACTCTTGTTGGTTAATTCTTAATAGCTCTGTTGATATACATGTATTGAATTATTGTATAATTATCGTATTTATTATATAGTTGTTGTTGTGATGTACTTGTATTTTCTAACACTTGTTCCAGAGGTGTTTGATACGCTCAAATTACACCTAAATAAATAGTGTAAGGCGATCGATATCAAATATAATAACCCAACTAGGTTGGGGTCGAATCTCATAGGGAATAGGTGCGAAAAGATTACTTGAATAGTGTGAAACTTGACTTAAATCGTAATTCTATTCCGTTAGCTTAAAAAGAGTGTAGTAATTATGTGTAGTAAAGAAGACTATTGTATTGTGAGGGTGTAATTAATTTGATTAAGGAAACCAAGGTTGTGTCCCCTTCAATGGAATGTAATGCTATCGGTGTTAATATGATATATTTCTAATGGAAGGTCTTATGATATGCAAATGGCTTCTAAATGACTACTCATATTTCCCAATAGTTGAGTAGTATTTTCTCTTTATGAATTTTTCGAATATAAAAGAGTTGCAATTTAGAATAATCAATTTATGCCCAATAAATGCACTTATTCCTAAGCAATTCTATTAAACAATGTTTTAAAGCCTTGAGTTTTTGATATTCAATTTTACCAAACCTTAAACCACTTTTCCAAGTAAGAAAGAGTAAAATGGAATTAATTAATATTTGCAACCACCAACAATAAATGAAGCATGAAAAATGAATAAATATCAACTAACTATTATATATATATTCAATGGTAAACATCCATTAATATTACACCCATTTAGGGTCCACAACCTTAGTATTTAAAACTAGCTACTCGTACTAAAATACAAAGATAAAATAATAATTGAAGTCATAAGGCTTTCAGAAGTACAAGATTCTCTCTTCAAAAACTTCCAAAATAATGGAGTATTCAATGCCTTCAATGTAGCCTCTTTTTCAGACAAGAAGACCCACAAAACCCCTTGTAAATCTATTTATAGTGGACTAAAAGTCGGGGTCAAGATTGCACAAAAATGCCCCTGCAGAGCCCTTCTGCGACCATATACTGGTGGCAGACCATGTATGCGGTCCGCATAATTGACACATGCATCGCATAATCTCATGTCCAGTTGACAGCTTTCTACCGCATTTTCATTATGCGGTCCGCATATCAGTTATGCAACCGCATATTCCACTGCCAGAAGTGCTACGCAGAATCTTCAATTGCAATTGTGCGGTCATCATGCGGTCCGCATAAGTGTTATGCGACCGCATAATAGACCGCACATTCTTCTCTTCAATTGGCCAAGAAGATGCTTCAGTTTGCGATGAGTATGCGGTCCGCATATTACTTCTGCAGTCGCATACTTGCCGCATTCCTGCCCTTTTGTGGCTTTTGACTTCTTTTCAATATTTTTGGGTCTTCAAGTCTCATGCACTACAAAACACCAAAACTTCATAAGAATTAACTAAAAATGCATTGAAAGACGAGCTAAAGTCTATGTAATTGGTATCAAAAGTGCCGAAATTCTACGGAACATCAATGCCACCAACTTAAACTCTTGCTTGTCCTCAAGAAACTAAAACAAAGTTATACTATCCTATACTACTTCTATTTCCGATATGTCACAAAACAACAGTGACTGTAGATGGTTTTGACTGTCAGCTAACAAGCATGTAACTTCTTTTATTTACCCTTCATGGAAGACAACTATCATTTAACAATTCGACTAATCAACTTGTGAACTTCGAGCCTCAACCAAAATGACAGAATGCTACCCACAACTAGGTGTGCACTTGTATTCCACTTCAAGAACCTAACTTCTGCTAAATCTTGTAATTCATGTGTGCTCACAACAAAGAAAATCCTCAACTCACACATATGTACAGGGGATGCAATCAAACACTCTTGCACTCATAACGAAATCTACATGCTAAAAGTATCAGTCCGTATGCTTGCCCTTATTTTAACTCGCTGCTATCTCCGGAATGATTGGTTGTAGATCGCCAAGGACTTTTCACGGGTTGTAATGTAAGCTTCGGGACAGGTTGGATGAGTATTTGGGAATGTAGTGGCTATACCCTCCTTGAACTCTACGTACACTTTGCTTCTTTACTACATAGCACTTATTGACCTCGAGTTACCGACATAGAACCACCTAAAAGTATTTCTTCAGTTTCTACAAAACTCCGCTCTTTCTCTCTTATTATTTTTTTTTTTTTTGGAGCTTGAGTTTCTTCATATATACAACTTTGAGGTTGTTTTTTTTTCTTCTACACATAATAGTCAACCCTAACAATTTCCACTTTATACTGGTACCCTCTACTTAGGATTTTAGCCACATTTTTACTCGTTCAAGGAGAGATGGGTTCAAAAGAAGGAATTATTTTACAAAGGGGTAAAGGTTTGTAATATGGTAGCCAAATAAAAGGTTAAAGGCTCAACGGGGATAACTAGGGTAATTTATGTACTAGGGAGGTCAATTTGGTCAAAATTAGCTAACAGTCACAAAGGTAGCCTAAGATCATTTCAGCACCCAATCATTAACCTGAGATTTGCACTAAGAAACCAACTGGGCAAGTTCTAGACATCACAAGTTAAGCATATGCATTATTTATACAAATCCTCACTCACTCACGACGCATGAACTGTTCGACTCAACATAGTTTCAGCCCTCAAGTGAATGTAAGGAAACTCAAAGCTTTCATCATATGATATGTAAGATTATGAGTAAGCATAAAGTCAAAGAGCGAGCCTCAAGTTCACAAGAATGACTAACCATTATTTTTTTTTTTTTTTTTTTGTTTTAGATATATACAAAATAAGGAAGGGTACAATTTATTCACAAAAATTCATTACATGCTTGAAGCTAGACAATCAACACCAAACAAGGCAAAACATTCCATGCTACTGCCGTGGTTCTACTATTACACCCTTGGAAAAGTACCCGACGAAGAAAAATCAAGGGGAATTCATTGCTAACTACCAATCTATACTATTAATGAAAAGAGTTCATGTTCAATTTTTCACACAAAATATGACTACCCACCCCCAACTAAAAAGCATGCATTGTCCCCAATGCATAGAGAATGTAAAAGCAAAGTTTAGGGGCTTACTGGGGCGCACTAGGCGCTCGGAGGGGCTGAAGCATTTGGGTTAGCTGTGGGGTCAACTACTACCACTGTGGCAGCAAAAGACGGAACCTCGGACTGTGTGGTGGTCTCTGAGGCTGGAACAAGAAGCTCCACCTGCTGTGAGGCTGGGTCTGGGACCTAGGAGCTGCTAGCCTCTCCTAGTAATGGTTGTATGGTCGATTGTTGTCCCTTGGTGACCATGTCAGCAAGAGAGTGTGCAGTTGTTGTTTGCACGTCTGCTTCCTCTTCTTCATGTGCATCTATAGAAGTAGCCACTTGCTTTCCCATGTTGTCTCGTTGACCCTCAGTCTCCTCAACCAATGCCTCCTCATCAGTTTCCTTATCTTCAGTATCTCCCTCATCAGACTCCCCCTTCCGATTTTCCAGATCCCTCCTCTGAAGGAGTGTCAATGTGCACAATGGAAGCTGGAGCGTTTGAAGTCTCAGTACCCTGGACTTCCGGAGCTGTCATAATGTTTGTGAAATCTAACTCCAAGCCTGGAATGGAGGTGCCAGTACCCGGCTCGCCTTCCTCCGGGAGAAGGGAGGTCAAGTCAAACTCCAAGTTCTGCATCTTGTGCAGCTCTGATTCAACTCATCGACATCTTTCCTGAGTTGAGGGATATCTCCAACTTCGTCTTGCTCGACTCTCTCAAGTCACACTTCAAAGTGCTTTATGCGATCTTCATAGGATTGATGTTGTTGTTGAAGAATGCTCACTGAGGCTTGGATGGGGGCTAATGCTTGGTGGATAATATTTGGGAGTTCCTTTGTCAGCTGGTCTACCTTAGCATTGGCGTGCTGGGCTAGTAGACCTAGCTTGGATAGATCTGATAAGGAATTAGGTGGTTGTGCAATGGGTTGCTTAGGAGTGGCTGTGGAGGAAGCTGGGGCAGGGGGAGTGTCAGACAGTGTGGGGGTAGCAGTGTCAGGCAGTGAGGGGGCAGCAGGTGCTGCTGAGTCTGATGGAGGAGGGAGTGAAGTCTCTGGTTGGTTGTCTGTCTCCTTGTGTAGTGTATCACTTATCCGAGTGATTTCAATATCTTGCAGAGCTATCTCAACGCGGTCATGCTTGGGGATAGGGGGACTGCCACAGCTTTACATAGAGCAGTGATCAAACACGGGAAGGGAAGTGATGTTTGTTTTTGGTTTTCTCTGACCCCCAGCTCCCTGAATATAATATGCCCCACATCAACCTTGATGCCCATCATGATGCATGCAATGAGGAGTGACTTTTCAATGTTCATGTCAGTTTCATTTCTAGTCAGCATCATATGGGAGTAGACGAAACTGAGCCAATATCGGCCCTTTTGGGTTAAATCCCGCTTGTAACTTTTGGCGCGGCTCAATCCAAAAGAGGGTCCCCTTTTCTATGACAGAAGCAATACATGCATGCTCATTTTCCTTGTTGGAGATTTTGGCATCATACTCAGTTGTGCCTGAAGACCAATCCTCAAAGTGCAGGTCATTGATGGTAGCGGCATCACAAAGTACTTGAACCCCTCGAACCTGAACAAATTGCAAGAATACCTTGTTCCTCTTCTGCTCAGCATTCCAGGAGGCAACATAAGCAGCATAGAACTCCCTCACCAGTGTCTCATTATACTCGTCCAGGATTTAAGTGAAAAACTCCCATTGCCTCTTCTTAATGTTCTCGATCACATGAGGGTAGTGCTCTTACAGCCCGTTTAGACTCAGCTGCTTCTCCTCAAGAATCTATCTCTTCGCTATCCCTTCTTTGTACAGGTTCCATGAGCCTGTGACCCCAAATCTTAGATCTTCCCCACTCTTCCGGCGTGTTTCAGCTTGTAGGTCAACTGATGGCATGAGGTCAGTCTTGGCCTCCTCCTCTTCATACTGGGAGGAGTGCTCAGAAGTGTTGCGGTTTGTTTCAGGTCATGGACGCTTGGATTGTTGTTCATGTTGGCTCAGGAAGTAGCCTATTTATTTCCACGAGCGGGCGGTGATCGCGCTACAAGAGGCTTCTTTGGTGCCACTCCTGCAATGAAATAGTGTGTGAGTGGTTGATATAGCATAGGAATCACATTGAGAGAAAATGAATGAAGGAAACAGCTTTTGCTATGGGTTATGCGATCGCATAACCACTTTGCGGACCGCAAACCCATCGCACAATTACACACCTTGGAGGCAAACAATTATGCGACCATAAAAACGCCCGCAAAAAGCGTTATGTGACCGCAAAATGGTCGCATTCCTGCTCACAAGACGGCCAATTATTCTAACCCTGTTTGCGACAGCTTTTTGGTCCGCGAAACAAGTTTGCGACCACAAACTCCATCATAGAATCACTTTTTACCAGGCCACCAAGGGTTCCAGTTTGCGATGACTTTGTGAATCGTAAACTAATTATGCGGACCGCAAAGATCGTCTTCCTCAGTCAAAAAATGGTCAATCACTCACACACAGAACTCCTCAAACTCGAATTTAGAAATGACCCACGAATTACTCACCTAGATCCCCACAACAAAAGTTTGAGAGGAAGGGGGAAGAAGGGGGTTCAAGCAAGTGACATTATTCAACATAATTACGAGAAAGAAAGATGAGGATTACATACCAGATGTATGAGAAATTTAAAAATTGATTCTGAGATGTGAACGAGGTGACTTCTTTCCACAATGTCGATCCTTGTTGTGTGATTTAGTGTGTGAATCTAATATTTTTGGACTCTTCTTATTTTCTCTTTGTTTTTGTATTTTTGATGTTGTGCATTTTGTATAGTGTTCATGTGTGAGTAAGAGTGAAGGTATGCGAAAGGTTTAGGGTTTTGTACCTGAACGTTTTGCGGCGGGCAAGTGGCTCGCATAACACATTATGCGGTCGCATATGTGTTATGTGATGGATTAAGGACTGGTTTGCTCAACCTTGTTTTGCAACGATTTCTGGGGCCGCATAGTTGTTATCTGGGCTGCATAATTTGAAACCTTACCGCATTTTTGTGGACCCAGCTTGCCAATTTCTCTGACTGTGTCTGCGACCACTATGCGGTTCGCAAGGTCATTATGCGACCGCATAGTTTCCACAAATCACAGACCCTTCTTACCTTCATTTATTTATTGATAATGATAGGTTACTTAGATCACTATGAAGGGCAAGTATTTTTTTCCCCACTTTTAGATTATTTGTGCCCTCAGTTACATGTTATCTTATATTCTAAAATAGAGTTGTGACTCAAATTTCATGGGCGAAAGATAAAAGAGTTAGATATTCCAAAGAACATATTTTAGGACTTGTTGGTTAGTGTGAGTATATGGTGTTGCATTTGTGATGGGCTAGATGAACCAAGTATTCAAATTATTTCTTAGCCTCCTAATTATTGTGCCTACTAATAACAACATTGTGAATCCATAGTTGATAGAAACATATACATTGGTTGAGGAGGGTCTTAAAGACATCGAGATAACATTAATTAAATAACAGCATCACATTGTAAATCTTGATTCTTATAATGTGATATTGTGATCCTTATGATGTCCAGTAAAGGGTGATAGGTCGATGATATTAATCCTACTAAGGCTAGAGAACATGTGACACACTTGTTTTTGTTTGAGCAAGCAAAGATTATCAGTAGGAAAGTCCTAACTATTGGAGGGTTAATCGTCAGCTCCTAGAGGCGGGACCTACTTGATAGTGAATAAAGTAGAGCATTATAGATAAAGGGTTGAATGTATATACCATCATGGATTTGGCTTGAGGATATTTGTACTCCAAGAGATGTAATATTATAAAATTTAGTAAGTTTAAAATCCACAAATGGCTTGGAATAAGATAATGAGAGCTAACAATTACAAGGGACGGTATGAGATATCAAAAAAATATTGTTCTTCAATATTTGAACTGTTCATATATTAAATACGAGTGCTAGGGACTCAAGAAATTACAGTAAAGATGGTTAACTATGAAAGAAGTGGAAATACACCACTGTAGACTTCGTGGTTAGTCTACCATAAATGTTGAGAAAGTTATAATCCTTATTTCGGTGGTCGTGTTAGTCTAGTCGAGATCTCATACCTAATTCAGTCGGAATTAATTATAAGCCATAATATCCTATGAAATGATAGGTTAGAGAGATAGTGTAATAGAATGAGATGCTCGTATCGTCATATGTGATAAGAGTAACAATGTATTAAACATTTTCTTAAGGGTGTATGGATGTGTTCTAGTACAATCGTACATGAGATCGTTGTGTAGGGGCGTATGGATGCGTTCTAGCACTGCCGTACATAAGAGCGTTATGTAGGAGTGTCTGGATGTGTTCTGACATTGCCGTATGTAAAAATATATTTCACTGTAGGTTTGTGGTCGAAATGCTTGAATGTGTTCCAGCATGTGGGAGGCATAAAAGAGGATGCATATCTAGTTCCAACACTAGCCTGATGATATATAGTAAATGGTTCATGATCAATTGTTATTGACTGAGTTTGTACCTAATAATAGCTACTAGCGTGTTATGCAGATCCTTTTTTTTTTTGGCTCGATATTTGTCGACAATATTAGAAGATTTTCTTTAGGAAAAAGAGTTATGTGATTTGGCCGAAAAGGTAAGCTAAGTTAAAGATATATGCAGATTTGTTGCTTTGTCTTTGGGACTTGTGATAGTGCATCCTATGTTATATGTGTCGATGCTTGGGTGGTAAGTTCACGAATAGAGTCATATAGCCAAGGACTTCGCACTAGATGAGAAGTTTGAATTACTAAGAAGATCTCATAGTTATCATTGATAGACAAGTGCCAGTTGAGGTCGANTGTATTTAATTATTTATATGACTATAGTTGTGTGCATTAAGAATAGTAATAAGTACAATGGAGGTTACATTGGTTACAAGAATAAAATAGAAGAATTCCAGAAAGAGAAGCTCCAACTTCTCACTAGATATCAAACATAACTCTCTTTATCTTCAAACAAATCTCACAAATTACCATTACCACCATGAATACCGACGACACTGCCGTAGAAATGGACGTCTACAATCCCATATGGCTTGGGAGTAAAACAACTAATATAGGGCTTGTTCTTTTAGAAGAATCACCAAAATAAAAGACTTTGGGGAGAGCTTTGATGGCGATTACATGGACTTCAACTCCCAATTGAATAGTTTTCCATGCACATCATTAGATAGAGGTTGTTTTTTAAAAAAAATAACATATAAGAGAAAGGCACAAGCACGCTGATTACTCAAGGAAATTAAAAAGCTAAGAGGAACTGCAATTTTTTGTTTTACTACAAGGGATTACGAGGTATTTATATATATATATATATATATATATATATATTTTCTCCTTATGATTATTATACTTCGGAAAAAGTGATCATGGATTATATTACTGTACTTGTAAAGTTTTTGGAATAAAAATATAATTTAATAATAAAAATATTCCCTTTAATGATGAACACAACCTCTTAAGATTGCAGATTTAAGTTTAATTTCAAAATTCTGCAAATGGAATCAGTCTCGGATCATTGCTCACATATTTTAGATTAATTGCATTTTATCATAATGATAAACTTGAACTTCTCAACCCTGGTAATATAGGTGTACGAGTATATTGATAAAAAAAAACTCTATCATATTATGGTTAGAAATTTTTTTTTTTTTTTTTGCCAAGCCAGTTGAATATGTGAGTAATTAAGGGAGTTGCCAACTAATTAGCAGGTTCATTATTGTATTTGAATAAGAATTGAGATATGACCCATCTTTTCATACCAAGATTAAAACTTGATTATAGGTTCAGACCCTATGACTCGTGAATAACTTGGAATATAATTTATTTGCTGATGTGACTAAGTTGAAGGGGAGTTGAGGTTTTGGTTGATTTTTATTTGACTTTGATTTTGAGTCGTTCTAAACTTATGAAAATTATTCATCCAAACTAATTAGGACGTGTTATTCAATACTTTGGATAGATTGAGGCCATTAGAGGTTGTTTGGTTGGTGTTGTAGACGTTGCAAGGTTGGGAAACTTCCCGTTGGCGAGGTAAGTGAGACTTTAAGCTTTGATACTTGCTTTTCTAAAACCCTTTTTGAAAGTGTGTTTTCTCTGCCTGGTCTATATGTTGGGACAAGCGTGCGCTCGGCAGATCGGTGTTCTTTGACTAGCCGCAAATATATTATTTTATAAAAGGAAATATTATTTTATATGTTGTTTGATAGTTTGATACGGTTGTGAGCCATGTTGAGTTTGATATTGTTGTGCGCCATGAGGTTGAGTTTGATAGTTTGATACGGCTGTGCACTATGATGTTGAGTTTGATACGGATGTGCGCCATGATGTTGAGTTTGATACGGCTGTGTGCCATGATGTTTGAGTTTGGTACTGTTGCGAGCCATTATGTTGAGTTTGATACGGCTGTGCGCCATGATGTTGAGTTTGATACGCCTGTGCGCCATGATGTTGAGTTTGATACGCCTGTGCGCCATGATGTTGAGTTTGATACGGCTGTTCGCCATGATATAGGGGCATTGTGTATGCCTTTGTACATCACCCGAACATTGTGTATGCTTCTTGATATATTTGGGGCATTGTGTATGCTTCAGTGAGCGTTGTGTATGCTCTTTTACATACTTGAGGNCCTATGAGGAAGCTACGCAGGAGTTTGAGGCAGAAAGGAGAAACAAGTACCTGTACCTATTTGAGATGTTAAATACACTTTCTTACTTCGTTCGAGGACAAACGAGAAACTAAGTAGAGGAGAATGTAATAACTTAAAATTTCAAAAGTGAACTTTAACTTATATCATTGACTATAATCTTCTCTCTTTATTAATTGGCGTATACATGTATATATATATATATATATATATATATATATATATATATATATATATATATATNTTTGGAATAAAAATATAATTTAATAATAAAAATATTCCCTTTAATGATGAACACAACCTCTTAAGATTGCAGATTTAAGTTTAATTTCAAAATTCTGCAAATGGAATCAGTCTCGGATCATTGCTCACATATTTTAGATTAATTGCATTTTATCATAATGATAAACTTGAACTTCTCAACCCTGGTAATATAGGTGTACGAGTATATTGATAAAAAAAAACTCTATCATATTATGGTTAGAAATTTTTTTTTTTTTTTTTGCCAAGCCAGTTGAATATGTGAGTAATTAAGGGAGTTGCCAACTAATTAGCAGGTTCATTATTGTATTTGAATAAGAATTGAGATATGACCCATCTTTTCATACCAAGATTAAAACTTGATTATAGGTTCAGACCCTATGACTCGTGAATAACTTGGAATATAATTTATTTGCTGATGTGACTAAGTTGAAGGGGAGTTGAGGTTTTGGTTGATTTTTATTTGACTTTGATTTTGAGTCGTTCTAAACTTATGAAAATTATTCATCCAAACTAATTAGGACGTGTTATTCAATACTTTGGATAGATTGAGGCCATTAGAGGTTGTTTGGTTGGTGTTGTAGACGTTGCAAGGTTGGGAAACTTCCCGTTGGCGAGGTAAGTGAGACTTTAAGCTTTGATACTTGCTTTTCTAAAACCCTTTTTGAAAGTGTGTTTTCTCTGCCTGGTCTATATGTTGGGACAAGCGTGCGCTCGGCAGATCGGTGTTCTTTGACTAGCCGCAAATATATTATTTTATAAAAGGAAATATTATTTTATATGTTGTTTGATAGTTTGATACGGTTGTGAGCCATGTTGAGTTTGATATTGTTGTGCGCCATGAGGTTGAGTTTGATAGTTTGATACGGCTGTGCACTATGATGTTGAGTTTGATACGGATGTGCGCCATGATGTTGAGTTTGATACGGCTGTGTGCCATGATGTTTGAGTTTGGTACTGTTGCGAGCCATTATGTTGAGTTTGATACGGCTGTGCGCCATGATGTTGAGTTTGATACGCCTGTGCGCCATGATGTTGAGTTTGATACGCCTGTGCGCCATGATGTTGAGTTTGATACGGCTGTTCGCCATGATATAGGGGCATTGTGTATGCCTTTGTACATCACCCGAACATTGTGTATGCTTCTTGATATATTTGGGGCATTGTGTATGCTTCAGTGAGCGTTGTGTATGCTCTTTTACATACTTGAGGCATTGTGGTGTCGTTGTGGACTCGTAGATGTGTTGGTAAATTTCTTTCACTACAATTATGATAAGTCCTTAGTGGGTACTCTTTTTGGTTAATTTTTAATAACTCTGTTGATACACATATAATGGGTTATTTTATAATTATCGTATTTATTATATCGTTGTTGTTGTGATGTACTTGTATTTTCTAACACTTGTTCCATATGTATTCAGAGTGGCGAGTCGAGGATCTTACTGGGTTATATTTATATATAACTCACTATTTACCTGCATGTCTATGCTGATACTATTGGTGAAGATGGAGCTAATAGCTTACGAGTTCGCTAGAGTTGATTCGGTTATTGAGGTGAGCCGCCACATTGTTCGTGGAGGATGCCAAAATAGTCTTTATCATCTATCCATATGATTTCTTTTGTAATTCTCTTAGATGCTCCATGGTCTAGTGTAGAATTTGGGCTAGAGTTTTAATCTAATATTTTGAGATACTAATTGTTCATAGTTAATTATCAAATTATTTGGATACTGATAATTAACCAAATATAGAAAATTAATGGTTAAGGTATGAAAGTATGGTTCGCTTGGAAAGTGGCATTAGTTGGGTGCCAGTCACGTCTAGGGGTAATTTGGGATGTGACAAGACGAAATTCCGAGATCGGGAATAGTTTCGTAATGTAATTTTAGACTTGCATGCAAAATTTGGTATCAATCCGAGTAGTCTAAGTACGTTTTGGCGCATTACGAGTGAATAGAAGAACTTGAAGTTCATAAGTTTGAATCAATTGATTTTGGGGTGTGATTCTTAGTTATAATTTTGTTTCGAACATTCAGAGAGTTCGAGCGAGTTTGTTTTATGATTCCAGACTTGTGGGTATGTTCGGGAGGGGCCCCGGGGGCCCCGAGTGTCGATTGGACGAGGCTCGGACCAAGTTGGGAGCTGAAGATCCCCAGATCTGTCATAATCGCACATGCGCTTGGCCAGCCGGAGGTGCGAGCCATGAGCCGCAGAAGCGAGGAATCAAAGGCTGCCCAGGAACCGCAGATGCGGAAAATTTTGTGCACATGCGCGACCACAGGTGTGGAAAGGCTCGCAGAAGTGGATTTTTGTATCCATAGAAGCGGAGCCTGGCCAGGCAAGGGAGGAGCGCGCCTGCGAGGCACTTGCCGCAGGTGCGAGACTGCAAATGCGGCCAAGGCACCGCATGTGCTGAAATCGCTGGGCATTGAGGGTTCATTTAATACGGGACTTAGGCATTTTTTCTCATTTCTTACACTTCTTGGGGACGATTTTGGAGCTGGTTAGAGAGGGATTTCCATCAACTAATTGAAGTAAGTAATTCCTACCAAATGTGAGTTAAATAGATAGCTTATGGGTAGATTATAACATGAAAATTGGTAGAAATCATGGGCTTAGATGAAAAAACCTACGGTTTAATAAAAATGATATTTTACCACGAAAATGGTTATGGAACTTAGTAAAAATCACATATTTAGGTTCCTAAGGTTATGGGTAACAATTTTCTTCAAAAATTTCCTGATTCTGGGCACGTGGGCCCATGGGTGAATTTTAGAGATCTTGCATTTTGGGTTGGGTAATCACTTTAATAGAGGGGATATAAACTTGGGCCATAGATTGATTAATTTATATAATGTTTGACTAGTTTCGAGTCGTTTGGCATCGAATTTGGAGATTTGAGCACATTCTCGTGTCAGGAAGTGAGCCTTGAGACGAGGTAAGTCTCCTTTCTAACCTTGTAAGAGAGAAATCTCCCCATAGGCGAATTAACTAATATATGTGACTATTTGTGGGGGGCTACGTACGTACTAAGTGGCGAGAGTCCGTGCGTAGCTACTATTCATGCTAATGTTCGGGTAGTCTAGGACCCCTATCATGCTATACTTGAAATAATTGCACCTTTACTTTTCAACTAAACTGCTTAAATCATAATTCCATAAATTGTAAAAGGATTCCAAAAGGATAAGTCTTCACTCATTTGAGGTTATGAATAGAACACTTAACTGTTATTGAAAAACTTGTGTTTCTTCGAGTGTTTTTCTATTGAGGAGGGGGCGGAGCTCCTTGACATATTAAATAGATACATCTATGGTTCGCGTCGTTCGACCCTTGGTAATGCACATTTAAATATTATTGTGTTGGTTCGGGCAGTACGACCTCGACATTATTTTTGCATGTTAACTCTTGGGAATAATAATTGTGAAAAAGACATTTATCATCTCTTGTTGTTGAGTTTTAGGACATTTACTGTAATCTATGCTTATTTATGATTTTGATTTATTATAATTTGCCTTGTCAAATCGACCCCTCATCACTAATTCTTTGAGGTTAAACTGGATATTTACTGGGTACATATTATTTTATGTACTCACGCTACACTTCTGCACTTGATTTTGCAGGATCTGAGGCAGGTGCATCTGGATACGCATTCGGCGCGCATCCTTGATCTAGGTTCGAGATTCCACGGTGAGCTGCCCTTCCGAGCCGTTCTGCAGCATGCCAGAGTCACTCTTTTATTTTGCTTCTGTCTATTTGTCACGACCCGTTTTGCCCTCCGAAAGGTATCGTGACGGCACCTAGTCTCTACGACTAGGTAATCTTGAAATTTGCGAAAAAATAATAGAATCAATAAAATAAAGACAGAAAAGAACTCAAGTAGATATAACATAGTTGCTCAGCATGTACACTTTCACTTCCCAAAACCTGGAATATCACGATAGTCACAAGCTCTGTACTAATTGTAGCTCTATACAATGAAATAGTGGAAAAGTACATAAGTCCTCTATGCCTATACTAGAGTAGAAGGGGACTCATAGGATTCTGCGGACGCGGCTGAATTACCTCGCGGTCTCCTAGAAGCTGCTAGAATGATTCCTAGCCACGATACTGGTGTTGGTACTTGGATCTGCACATGGGGAAAACATGTGCAGGAAAGGGCGTGATTACTCCACATTCGGTACTCCATAAGTGTCAAGCCTAACCCCAGTCAAGTAGTGACGAGGTAAACAAGTAAACAGACAATTTAAAACAGTGAATTATAGATAAGCAATGATAAACAGGATTAATGGAAACTGGAAGAATTAATAACAGAAAGAGAGCCCTCGGCTCAGCACAACATATATCTCAACAGTAAATGTGCAATGCAGTACACGGGGAAAGCTCCTAGATCTCAGTCTGTAGTCCCAATTTAAATATACTATGCAGTACAGGGGGAAAGCTCTCGGATCTCCGTCCTTAGTCCCAATTTAAATATGCATTTCAGTACAGGGGGAAAGCTCCCGGATCTCGGTCCATAGTCCCAATTTAAATATGAACTTCAGTACAGAGGGAAAGCTCCCGGATCTCAGTCCATAGTCCCAATTTAAATATGCAAAGAAGAAGTATGTCGGATACGTCTTAATTAAACAGTCCAGGAAAACAACAAGCAAGAATAGAGTAAAGCTACCTAAGCATAGTGCAGCTAGTAGAAAATAAGAGGAAATCAAGTAACGACAGGTAGGCATGCTTACTCTTAAGCTAACTACTCAGTTAAGACGAGAAACAGTAATATAGGATGAAAATGAGTGATTTCATGGAAGTAAAAATAGGATTTTAGCAACAATGACCCGTGTACGCACTCGTCACCTCACGTACACGGCGTCCACGTAACAAAATCAGTATAAAAATACCTAAGGGAAAGTCCCCAACACAGAATTAGGCAAGACACTTAACTTGACTTCGCTAATCAACTCAATACCACGCTCTTGCACGATTATCTGACTCCGGGTGGCCCAAATCTATTCAAATCGATTGCATAACGTAAATATCACTTCAAGGGAACAAAATAGCTAATTATTTCTAAGCTAATACGCGAAATTATGAAATTCTCCCAAAAAGTCCTCCGGGCCCACGTCTCGGAATCGGGTAAAATTTTATATTTCCCGAACACCCATTCGCTCATGAACCCACTCGAGCAAGAATCAACAAAATTCGACGTCTAAATCTCCCTAAATCCTCATATCTCTAGTTGGGGAAGTTTCATCCCAATTTCATGATTTTTCATCCAATTTCATTGATTAGATTGAGGGAATTGATAGAGATTATTGACATACAAATGGATTAAGTTTAGAAAACATTACCTATGATTCTCCTCTTCAAATCCCACTGAAAATCGCCAAGTCCCGAGCTCACAATCAATTTTGGAGTTATCAATTTCAAACCCTCGGATTTTGGTATAACCAGCCCAGATGTTTCGCACCTGCGACACTGGGATCGTACCTACGATGCCGCACATGCAGAAACACAATCACAGGTGTGGAAACTCATTAAAAGACTCGGGTTCGCACCTGCGGTTGCCGGGTCGCAGGTGCTGCTCCGCACCTGCATATACTCTTTCGCGCCTGCGAGTCGGGCCAGCCTAAGCTACGTCCGCACCTGCGTGCACCCCCTTCGAACCTGCGTATCCGCACCTGCGGAAATACCATCGCAGATGCGAGACACAAGAACCGGAATGGTTCAGCTTCTCTTAAAGTCCCAAATTCACCCGTTGAGCATCCGAAATAACCCCGAGGCCCCCAGGACCTAACTGACCCTAATATAGGGATGAAAATGAGTGAATTCATGGAAGTAAAAATAGGATTTTAGCAACAATGAACCGTGTACGCACTCGTCACCTCACGTACACGGCGTACATGTAACAAAATCAGTATAAAAATACCTAAGGGAAAGTCCCCAACACAGAATTAGGCAAGCCACTTACCTTGACTTCGCTAATCAACTCAATACCACGCTCTTGCCACGAGTATCCGACTCCGGGTGACCTAAATCTATTCAAATCGATTGCATAATGTAAATATCACTTCAAGGGAACAAAATAGCTAATTATTTCTAAGCTAATACGCGAAATTATGAAATTCTCCCAAAAAGTCCCCCGGGCCCACGTCTCGGAATCGGGTAAAATTTTATATTTCCCGAACACCCATTCGCTCATGAACCCACTCGAGCAAGAATCAACAAAATCCGGCATCTAAATCTCCATAAATGCTCATATCTCTACTTGGGGAAGTTCCATCCCAATTTCATGGTTTTTCATCCAATTTCATTGATTAGATTGAGGAAATTGATAGAGATTATTGATATACAAATGGATTAAGGTTAGAAAACGTTACCTATGATTCTCCTCTTTAAATCCCACTGAAAATCGCCAAGTCCCGAGCTCACAATCAATTTTAGAATTATGAATTTCAAACCCTCGGATTTTGGTATAACCAGCCCAGATGTTTTGCACCTGCGACACTGGGATCACACTTACGGTGCCGCACCTGCGGAAACACAATCGCAGGTGTGGAAACTCATTAAAAGACTCGGGGTCGCACCTGCGATTGCCGGGTCACAGGTGCTGCTCCGTACCTGCAGATACTCTTCCGCGCCTGCGAGTCGGACCAGCCTAAGCTACGTCCGCACCTACGTGCACCCCCTTCGAACCTGCGTATCCGCACCTGCGAAAATACCATCGCAGGTGCGAGACACCAGAACAGGAATGGTTCAGCTTCTCTTAAAGTCCCAAATTCACCTGTTGAGCATCTGAAACAACCCCGAGGCTCCCAGGACCAAACTGACCCTAATATAGTGATGAAAATGAGTGATTTCATGGAAGTAAAAATAGGATTTTAGCAACAATGACCCGTGTACGCACTCGTCACCTCACGTACACGGCGTCCATGTAACAAAATTAGTATAAAAATACCTAAGGGAAAGTCCCCAACACAAAATTAGGCAAGCCACTTACCTTGACTTCGCTAATCAAGTCAATACCACGCTCTTTCCACGAGTATCCGACTCCGGGTGGCCTAAATCTATTCAAATCGATTGCATAATGTAAATATCACTTCAAGGAAAAATAGCTAATTATTTCTAAGCTAATACGCGAAATTATGAAATTCTCTCAAAAAGTCCCTCGGGCCCACGTCTCGGAATCGGGTAAAATTTTATATTTCCCGAACACCCATTCGCTCATGAACCCACTCGAGCAAGAATCAACAAAATCCGGCATCTAAATCTCCATAAATGCTCATATCTCTACTTGGGGAAGTTCCATGCCAATTTCATTGTTTTTCATCCAATTTCGTTGATTAGATTGAGGAAATTGATAGAGATTATTGATATACAAATGGATTAAGGTTAGAAAACGTTACCTATGATTCTCCTCTTTAAATCCCACTGAAAATCGCCATGTTCCTAGCTCACAATCAATTTTAGAGTTATGAATTTCAAACCCTCGGATTTTGGTATAACCAGCCCAGATGTTTTGCACCTGCGACACTGGGATCGCACTTACGGTGCCGCACCTGCGGAAACACAATCGTAGGTGTGGAAACTCATTAAAAGACTCGGGGTCGCACCTGCGATTGCCGGGTCACAGGTGCTGCTCCGCACCTGCAGATACTCTTCCTCGCCTGCGAGTCGGGCCAGCCTAAGCTACGTCCGCACCTGCGTGCACCCCCTTCGAACCTGCGTATCCGCACTTGCGGAAATACCATCGCAGGTGCGAGACACCAGAATCGGAATGGTTCAGCTTCTCTTAAAGTCCCAAATTCACCTGTTGAGCATCCGAAACAACCCCGAGGCCCCCAGGACCTAACTGACCCTAATATAGTGATGAAAATGAGTGATTTCATGGAAGTAAAAATAGAATTTTCGCAACAATGACCCGTGTACGCACTCGTCACCTCACGTACACGGCGTCCATGTAACAAAATCAGTATAAAAATACCTAAGGGAAAGTCCCCAACACAGAATTAGGTAAGCCATTTACCTTAACTTCGCTAATCAACTCAATACCACGCTCTTGCCACGAGTATCCGACTCCGGGTGGCCTAAATCTATTCAAATCGATTGCATAATGTAAATATCACTTCAAGGGAACAAAATAGCTAATTATTTCTAAGCTAATACGCGAAATTATGAAATTCTCCCAAAACGTCCCCCGGGCCCACGTCTCGGAATCGGGTAAAATTTTATATTTCCCGAACACCCATTCGCTCATGAACCCACTCGAGCAAGAATCAACAAAATCCGGCATCTAAATCTCCATAAATGCTCATATCTCTACTTGGGGAAGTTCCATCCCAATTTCATGGTTTTTCATCCAATTTCATTGATTAGATTGAGGAAATTGATAGAGATTATTGATATACAAATGGATTAAGGTTAGAAAATGTTACCTATGATTCTCCTATTTAAATACCACTAAAAATCGCCAAGTCCCGAGCTCACAATCAATTTTAGAGTTATGAATTTCAAACCCTCGGATTTTGGTATAACCAGCCCAGATGTTTTGCACCTGCGACACTGGGATCGCAGTTACGGTGCCGCACCTGCGGAAACACAATCGCAGGTGTGGTTTTTTCACCTTTTGAGCCAGATGTTTTCCACGTAAAAATCTCGGTGTTTTTACATTATTGCTTCTTATTATTCCGCAACAGTAGTAGTTGGAACACCAAGAAGAACCAAGTTCTTCGATTGAGACAGCACTCGAAAATTGGGTACCACAGAAAGTAACCTATCTTCTTGTGTGGTATTGAAGTCTAAAACATCAATTGGTATCAGAGCAGGTTATCCTTGAAAGGCTAACACCTTGGAGAAGATCAAGATGAGTGCACCACCTAGAAATTGGGAAGGTCAATCAACTGCAAGGCCACCACTCTTCAATGGCCAGTACTACTCATGGTGGAAAAATAGGATGAAGGATCACCTAATTGGAGAAGACTATGAAATCTGGGATATAGTCACTGATGGTCCTCTAGCCACCATGATGAAGATTGCTAAAGGTGTAGATATACCAAAGACAATAGTTGATTGCACTACTGAGGATCTAAAGAAATGAGAGAAGAATGCAAAGGCCAAAAAGTGGCTAGTATGTGGACTAGGTCCAGACGAGTACAGCAGAATCCAAAGTTGCACCATTTCCAAAGAGATTTGGGACACCTTGCAAGTAACCCATGAAGGAACACCTCCGGTAAAAAGGTCAAGAGGTACTCTACTATTCTCTCAGTATGAAAACTTCACTATGAAATAAGGAGAGACTATTCAAGAGATGTACACAAGGTTCACAACCTTGACTAATGAACTGAAGTCTCTTGGAAGAATCATTCTTGAAGAGGACNGCTGTTATCCAGGAATCTAAGAATCACTGAGGGAGCAGATCTGGAAGATAATGAGATGGCCATGATCACCAAAGAATTCAGAAACTTTCTCATGAGGAAGAAAGGCATCTCTAGAGGAGGAAACTACAACAAAGAAAAGGCTCTAGAAAGACCAACCAACGAGGATGCTATAAATGTGGTAAGACTAACTATGTCATTAAAAACTGTCCTCGGTGGGAAGTAGAGTGGAAAAAGGAAAGATATGAGAGAAGGAATAGGAGGAAGGAACAGGTTCAACCCAAGATAACCACAACAAAGGCTATGGTTGCTGCTTGGGGGGAAATTTCAGATGAAGAATCAAAAGATGGGTAGACTGAAGATCAAACGCTCATGGAAATTGGAGAATCTGACAAGGAATCACATGAAGAACCAGAGGTAAGTATCTCTCATCTTAAAAACAAAGTAAAGTTCCTATCTAAGGAAAAACTCTCTGAGTTGCTACTTGATTTCATAGATGATTCTGAGGAAACAACCAAAGAGAAGGATCAACTATCTAAAGAATGTGCAATGCTAAAAGCAAAATGCATAAACCTGGAAATCAGAGTCAGTGAATCTAAAAAGAAAAACACTGACTTGTTAAACCAGGTTCATTCTCTTGAAACTGAGATTCTAGAACTAAAATATGAAAACTTAAAGCTAAAACTAGGATCAAGTAAAAAGGTTGTTGATCATTCTCATATCATATTAGAAGAAAACATTGGAAAATTAAAAGATAATATGTATGACAAGGACGAACAAATAAGAACTCTTAATGAACAACTTGGCAAAGTCAAACATGAATTAGATNATTGTGGTAAGACTGGACACTACAAATATGAGTGTATTGCAAAAGAGAAAGCCAGTCGAAAAAAAGAGAGGTTTGTAAAAGGAAAAAACTGGCTACCAAATTGGGCCAGGAAAAATTTTATTCATCCATTCTCTCATAAAAAAGGACCCAAACTAGTTTGTGTTCTTAAAACTAACCCCTGATTCTTTTGTAGGTTCAAGTGAGAGGAGGCAGCCAAATTTGGTATTTGGATAGTGGCTGCTCAAAGCATATGACNAAGTCTCAAATGAGGAAATGTCTCCTTAGGAAACGGAAGAAAGGTGAAATTATTGGGGTTGGTAAGGTAGGTAATGATGACACACGATCCATTGAACATATGTATCTAATAGATGGCATGAAATATAGCTTGATCAGTGTATCACAACTGTGTGACAGAGGTAACCTGGTTGCTTTAACTTCCACAAAATGTTTTGTGATTAACCTGCTTACTGACAGGATTGTTTTGCAGGGAAAAAGAATGAATAACATCTATGTCATAAGGAGAGGAGTCTAGACCTAAGAATCACTGAGGGAGTAGATCTGGAAGATAATGAGATGGCCATGATCACCAAAGAATTCAGAAACTTTCTCATGAGGAAGAAAGGCATCTCTAGAGGAGGAAACTACAACAAAGCAAAGGTTCTAGAAAGACCAACCAACGAGGATGCTATAAATGTGGTAAGACTGACCATGTCATTAAAAACTGTCCTCGGTGGGAAGTAGAGCGGAAAAAGGAAAGATATGAGAGAAGGAATAGGAGGAAGGAACAGGTTCAAATCTATTCAAATCGATTGCATAATGTAAATATCACTTCAAGGGAACAAAATAGCTAATTATTTCTAAGCTAATACGCGAAATTATGAAATTCTCCCAAAAAGTCCCCCGGGCCCACATCTCGGAATCGGGTAAAATTTATATTTCCCGAAAACCCATTCGCTCATGATCTCACTCGAGCAAGAATCAAAAAAATGAGACGTCTAAATCTCCCTAAATCCTCATATCTCTACTTGGGGAAGTTTCATCCCTGTTTCATGGTTTTTCATCCAATTTCATTGATTAGATTGAGGAAATTGATAGAGATTATTGATATACAAATGGATTAAGGTTAGAAAACGTTACCCATGATTCTCCTCTTGAAATCCCACTAAAAATCGCCAAGTCCCCAGCTCACAATCAATTTTGGAATTATGAATTTCAAACCCTCGGATTTTGGTATAACCAGCCCAGATGTTTCGCACCTGCGACACTGGGATCGCACCCACGGTGTCGCACCTGCGGAAACACAATCGCAGGTGTGGAAACTCATTAAAAGACTCGGGGTCGCACCTGCGTTTTGCGGGTCGCAAGTGCTGCTCCGCACCTACATATACTCTTCCACGCCTGCTAGTCGGACCAGCCTAAGCTACGTCTGCACCTACGTGCACCCCCTTCGCACCTGCGGAAATACCATCGCAGGTGCGAGACACCAGAACCGGAATGGTTCAGCTGCTCTTAAAGTCCCAAATTCACTCGTTGAGCATCCGAAACAACCCCAAGGCCCCAGGGACGCCAACCAAACCTACCAACTGACCCTAATACCTTGTTCAAACTTGGTCGAGCCTTAAATTTCTAGAATTCACATCTGATGCCGAAACATGTCAAAACTCATCCGAATGACCTCAAATTTTTCACACATGTCACAAATGACATTATGAACCTGATGTCGCTTTCGGAATTCCATTCTGAGTCCGATATCAAAATTTCACCTATCGGCCGAAATCGCTGAAATTCTAACTTTCGCCAATTCAAGCCTAAATCCACAACCGACCTTGAAACACATTCCGAACATGGTTATAATCCTGAAATCACCCAATGGAGCTAACGGAGTTGACCGAATTCCATTCCGGATCCATCTTCATACGGCTCTAGCTACGGCTAGATTTCTAAAGTTAAATTCCACATTTATGGACTATGTGTCCAAAATCACCCCGGATTTCATCACTCAACGCTCTGACAAGTTCTAATAACATAAATAGACAAGGGAGAAGCGGTTAATAGGGGATCGAGGTGCTAATTCTTAAAACGACCGACCGGGTCGTTACACTATTCTTTTTCGGACAGTAGGATAGACATATATTGTATATTCTACTAAGTTTCCCATATTCTTGTGACACTAGATCTTGGCATGTATTAGTAGAGTTGTGCTTTTTGGGTTTTGTTTTTACGATTATGAACATTTCTACATGCTTCACTTATTAATTTAAAACGGTCTCGTCAAATCTTTTAAGTTAAGGAAAAATCAATATATGGGAAATGTGTTAAAATGGGAATGTTATTAAGTTATTCGTTGTCGGCTTGTCTAACAACAGTGCTGGAAGCCATCACGGCCTGATATGAAATTGGGTCGTGACAACATGGTATTAGAGCACTAGGTTCACGTAGGTCTCACAAGTTATGGGTAGATCTAATAGAGTCTTGTGGATCGGTGCGGAGACGTTCGTACTTATCTTAGATAGGATATAGGATGTTAGGAAACTACTTTTTATTCATCTCTTATCGTGAAGTTGATGGTATACTAAGTTTCTTCCTTCTATTCCCTCACAGATGGTGAGAACGCGTGCAGAAGACATTCCTGACCTGGGAGGAGCTACTCCTCATGTTGCTAGAGGCCGAGGCAGAGTCCGGAGGAAGGCACCGGCCCGAGGTAGGGGCGAGGACGTCCCAAAGTTACCCTAGTTGCCCAACCAACGGATCTAGTGGAGGATCATATAGTTGAGGAGTAGGGTCAGATGCCTGCAGCAGAGTCAGCGTCGGCCTATTTCATGACAGCACCGGGCTTCCAGGAGGTCATGGGTCGTATTCTATGGTTCATGGATTCTATGACCCAGGACGGTTTACTTCCAGCAGACCCGACCACATCTCAGGCGGGAGGGGAAGCACAGACCCCTACTGCTTAGGCTCATGTGCATGCAGACGCTGTATATCATACCCTAGGCACTCTTCCCGTGGGCGGAGCCCAGCTAGTCGCAGCAGTTTCACCTGAGCCTAGACTAGTCGCAGAAGATTTTGGACAGATGGACTAGGCTTCACCCTCCGGTATTTAAGGGTGAGCGGCATGAGGATCCTCACGACTTTATTGATAGGTTCTGGGACAGACTGCACAACATGAGGATATTGGAGTCTCACAGAGTGGATTTAACTATCTTTTAGTTGGAGGGCAGAGCACGCAAGTGGTGGAAGTCTTATCTTTTTGGTAAACCAGCAGATTCTCCTCCCATGACATGGGACCAGCTCATACGCATATTCTTGGACAGGTATATTCCACCCTCTCAGAGGGAAGAGTTGTGACTCCATCTTGAGCAGCTCTAGCAGGGTCAGATGACCGTGATCGATTATGAGGCGAGGTTTTCTGAGATATCCCGCCATGCACTCATGATACCCTCTATTAAGGCATAGCGAGTGCGGAGTATTGCGGGGTTGCACTCAGGTATTCAAGCTAGAATGGCCGAGAGGTAGAGGTGGGGAATTCCTAACAGCTAGTAGTGGAGATTGCTCGGAGGATCGAGGGCTATCGTTAGAGGGGTAGGGAGCATATGCAGCAGGACAAGAGGGTCTGTTACTGCGGGAAGTTCAGAGGTGCCCCAGCTGTGGGCAAGGGTCGGTTCAGGAGGGTCAGCCTAGTATGCCCCCATATTCAGCACCGCCGTCTCCACAGGGTGCACCAATGTGACCCTATTTCAGCGCTATGCCGGAGAGTTCTTGCAGACCTCCAGCTATTTAGGGTCCTTCCAGTGGATACTCCAGTCATCATAGTTCTTCTAGTGCTTACTTCAGTGCCATGTTAGAGAAATCATATCGCCTACCAGCTATTCAGGGTTGTTCCGGTGAGTATTCAGGCCATCAAGGCCAGACGTCAAGACAGCAGGTCACGTCATCGAGAAGTTGTTTTGAGTGCGAGGATCTTAGTCATGTGCGGAGATTTTGCCTCAAGCTTCGAGGCAAGGCAGTACAGTAGGGTCAGAAGCCCATGATTACAGCTCCAATAGTCGCACCAACTATCCGGCCATCTAAAGGCGGAGGGCAAGCAGTTAGAGGTCGTCCTAGAGGTGGAGAACAGGTAGGCAGAGGCTAGTTAGGTGGTGCTCCAGCCAGATTTAAACCTGATGCAGTGGCCTCAGATGCTGTGATCACAGGTATTATCTCTGTCTGCGGTAGAGATGCTTCAGTATTTATTTAATCCAGGATCTACCTATTCATATGTGTCATCCATGTTTGCTCATTCTCTGGATATTCCTCGGAGTCTTTGGGTACACCTATTTATGTGTCCGCTCCCGCGGACGATTCTGTTGTTTTGGATCGGATATATCAGCCCTGTTTGATTACATTCTGTGGATATGAGACTAGGGCAGATCTTCTGTTGATTGATATGACTGATTTTAAGGTCATCCTGGGCATGGACTGGCTATCTCCGTATCACAACATCCTTGATTTCCATGCCAAGACTGTTACCTTAGCGATGCCAGAGTTACCGAGGTTAGAGTGGAAGGGTTCATCTGTCAGTACATCTAGTCAGGTTATATATTTTATGAAGGCTCGACACATGGTCGAGAAAGCTTGCTTGGCTTATCTATCCTATGTTCGGGATACTACCGCAGAGTCTCAAACGATTGATTCAGTGCCAGTAGTATAGGAGTTCGCTGATGTGTTTCCTTCTGACCTTCTAAGCATGCCGCCAGATTGTGATATTGATTTCTGTATTGACTTAGCTCCAAGCACTCAGCCTATATAGATCCCACTGTATCGTATGGCTCCGAAAGAGTTGAAGGGGTTAAAGGAATATCTTGAGGAGTTGATATCAAAGGGGTTCGTCAGGCCGAGTATATCACCTTGGGGTGCACTGATGCGTGGCTATAATTCATGGTTTAAAGCATTATTTGCCTTACATTTTATGTGTGTTGATGATAAAAATACACGTCATATGTGCATAATGGAGTCTATTTCATGTGTGGGTAAATTTGAGATAGAAGCCGAGCTAAATGGATGCATAAACGTCAAAAATACGCTCAAGAGTCAAAAAAGAGTGACCCAGGCTATAGCCGGGCGTTTGGGGCTTAAAATCAGGCCTGCCCAGGCTATAGCTGGGCGTTTGGGGCTTAAAGTCAGGCCTGCCCAGGCTATAGTTGGGTGTTAGAGCCCTAAAGTCAGGCCTTCCCAGGCTATAGCTGGGCGTTTTGGGCTTAATGTTTGGGGTCCTTGGTCCGGTCCAATCCGATGTTTGAAGGTTTTAAGTGCTTCCCGGTTTGAATAGAAGTCTCCTACATGTTTAGGGTTTGTCCCAAACTTATAAATAGACCCAAAAACACAACTTAAGAGAGGATTCACGTGAGGATTTTCACGAGGAGGATTCACGTGAGTATTTTCATGAGGGGGATTTGACGTGGAGGAACACACACCACGCTTGAAGGAGGCTTCTACCTAGTTTTTCTTCTCTTATCTTTCTTTAATTTCATAGTTTATTAGTTCTAGAGTTTTAGGTGCTACATGAACGTTGTAGTTTGAAGCTTGAATTGTTCTTATTATTTTATCATATTGGCTTATTTATTCAATCTTGCATTTATTATTTTTTTGGTTGATCACCAATTGAATACTATCTGCGAATCTAGGATTGAACTTGGGAGAGGGAATTCTAGATTGCATATAAGATTGGGTAGAGCAAGATCTTAACCCTTCAGGAGAGCGGATTTTCGGTTAGGATAGGAATATACCTAATCGCCTTGCTTGGTTATTATACGGGAATTATTAACGCGTTCTTGTTAATCCTAATTTCATAGGAATATAGGCGTTAGGTTAGCTTGAATAGGAAAGTTGTACTTCGGGAGAACAAATACTCGTTGCCGCATATCGATGATTTGTTTGACCAGTTGCAGGGTGCTAGGGTGTTTTCTAAGATTGACTTGAGATCGGGGTGCGATCAGTTGAAGATTTGTGACTCAGATATTCCGAAGACTGCCTTCCGTACTACATTTAGACATATGAGTTTCTAGTGATGTCCTTCGGCTTGACTAATACCCCAGCGGAGTTTAAGGATTTGATGAACAGGGTGTTCAGGACTTATATTGATTCCTTTGTTATTGTCTTTATCGATGACATCTTGATTTACTCACATAGCATAGAGGAGCACGAGCAGCATTTGAGAGTGGTGCTTCAGACCTTGAGGGAACAGAAGTTATATGCTAAGTTCTCCCAGTGGGAGTTTTGGCTGGATTACGTGGTATTCTTGGGGAATCTGGTATCAGGCAAGGGTATTAAGTTGGATCCTAAGAAGATTGAGGTAGTTCAGAGTTGGCCTCGTCCTACTTCGGCGACTGGGATCGGGAGTTTCCTGGGGTTAGCAGGTTATTATCGCCAGTTTGTGGAGGGCTTTTCATCTATTGCAGCACCTTTGACCAAATTGACCCAGAAGGGTGCTCCATTCCGTTGGTCTGAGAGCTTTCATAAGCTCAAGACGGCTTTGACCGCAGCACCAGTTCTAGTGTTGTCTTCCGGTTCGGGGATGTATACAGTTTATTTTGATGCTTCATGTGTTGTCTTGGGTTTTGTAATGATGCATGAGGGACGAGTTATTGCATATGCTTCACGTCAGCTGAATCCCCATGAGAAGAATTATCTTGTGCACGATTTAGAGTTGGCCGCGATTATTCATGCTCTTAAGATTTTGAGGCACTATTTATATGGAGTGTCTTGTGAGGTTTACACCGATCATCGCAGTTTGTAGCATTTGTTCAAGCAAAGAGATCTTAATTTGAGGCAGCGTAGATTTCTTCAGTTACTGAAGGATTATGACATCACCATTCTTTATCACCAGGGCAAGGTGAATGTAGTATCGAATGCCTTGAGCAGGAAGACAGAGAGTATGGTTAGTTTGGCATTCATTTCAGAGGAGGAGAGGTCGCTAGCCTTGGACATTCAGTCTTTAGCTAACAGACTTATGCGGTTGGATATTTTAGAGCCCAGAGTTCTTGCATGTGTTGTTGCCTAGTCTCCACTATTGGGGCAGATCAAAGCTCGGCAGTTTGATGATCCGCACTTGGCAGTTCTTAGAGAGACGGTACTAAGGGTGGTTCCAAGGAGGTTTCTATTGGAGAGGATGGTGTTCTGTGACTCCAAGGTCGTCTATGTGTTCCCAACGTCGATGGCTTGAGGGAGACGATTCTAGAGGAGGCACACAGTTCTGTGTATTCCATCCATCCAAATGCGACGAAGATGTATCGTGACCTGAGACAATATTATTGGTGGCGGCGGATGACGAAGGACATATTTGATTATGTAGCTAGTTGCCTAAATTGCTAGCAGATTAAGTACGATCACTAGAGGCTAGGAGGCCTACTACAACAGATCACTATACCTGAATGGAAGTGGGAGCGCATTACTATGGACTTCGTAGTTGGGTTTCTGCGGACCTTGCGAAAGTTTGACGCGGTTGGGGTCATTGTAGACAGGTTGACCAAGTCGGCACACTTCATTCTAGTTGCAGCTACTTATACTTCAGAGAGGTTGACCCAGATTTATATTTGGGAGATAGTTCGGTTGCACGATGTGCCTGTTTCCATCATATAAGATAGTGGCCCTCAGTTCACTCCGCATTTCTGGAGAGCCGAACAGAGCGAGTTGGGGACCCGTGTAGAGCTCAGAACTGTGGTTCCATCCATAGACCGGCAGGAATTTAGAGTGGACAGTTCAGATCTTAGAGGACATGCTCAGAGCATGTGTGATTGACTTTGGGGGATAGTGGGATCAGTTCTTTCCTTTGGCTGAGTTTTCTTACAGCAACAGTTACCAGTCCAGCATCGAGATGGATCTATTCGAGGGTTTATATAGTCGGTGATGTCATTCTCCCATTGGGTGGTTTGAGCCCGATGAGGCTAGGTTGTATGGTACTGATTTGGTGAAGGATGTCTTGGAAAAGGTAAAGTCAATTCAGAAGCGACTCCACACAGCACAGTCCCGATAGAAGAGTTACGCGGATCGGAAGGCGCGTGACTTATCATTCATGGTGGGCGAGAAAGTCCTCTTGATAGTCTCACCAATGAAGGGGATCATGAGGTTTGGGAAGAAGGGCAAGTTGAGCCCAAGGTTTATAATCCCATTCGAGGTGTTGAGGCAAGTTGGGGAAGTTGCTTATGAGCTTTCCCTACCTCCCAGTCTATCGAGAGTTCATCTGGTATTCCACGTGTCGATGCTCCGGAGGTATCATCCTGACTTGTCGCATATGTTAGACTTAGCACGATTTAGTTAGATAAGAGTATGGTTTATGAAGAGGAGCCATTTGCCACTGTTGATAGGCAGGATTGCTAGTTGAGATCCAAGAGGATTTCCATGGTGAAGGTCCAGTGGAGGGTCCAACCAGTCGAGGAGGCAACTTGGGAGTCCGAGAAGGACATGCGGAGTAGATATCCTCACTTGTTCATCACTCTAGGTATGATTCTAGACCCATTCGAGGACGAACGTTTGTTTAAGAGGTGGAGAATGTAACGACCCGACCAGTCATTTTGCTTTCTAAAACCCCGTTCCCCTAAATAAGACTCCTCATATGTGCTTTTACTATTTTATGACTTGCGGGTATGGTTGATTTGAGACTTGAAATCGGAACAATTGGTTCCTTAAGTTGGCCTAAAATTCTAAGTTTGACTTCGGTCAAAATTTTGAATACACGACCTCGGAATTGGGATTTGACGGTTCCAATAGGCTCGTATGATGATTTCGGACTTGGACGTATGCTCGGTTTGGGTTTTAGATGACCCGGGAGCATTTCAGCGACTAACATCAAAAGTTGGTTCTTGAAGTTCTTTAAAATTTGGTTTGGAACGGGTTTTGGTGATATCAAGGTCCAAATGGAATTTCGAGTCCGGGAATATTTTCGTAATGTCATTTTAGAGTTGCACGCAAAATTTGGTATCAATCCGAGTAGTCTAAGTACGTTTCGGCGCATTTCGAGTGAATAGAAGAACTTGAAGTTCATAAGTTTAAATCAATTGGTGCGATAACGCAGATGCGGCCAAGGCACAGCAGGTGCAAAAATCGCTGCGAAGTGAGGGTTCGTTTAATACGGGACTTAGGCATTTTTGCTCATTTCTTACACTTCTTGGGGGCGATTTTTGGAGTTGGTTAGAGAGGTCTTTCCATCAACTAATTGAGGTAAGTAATTCCTACCAAATGTGAGTTAAATACATAGCTTATGGGTAGATTATAACATGAAAATTGGTAGAAATCATGAGTTTAGATGAAAAAACCTAGGGTTTAATTAAAATGGGATTTTACCACGAAAATGGTTATGGAACTTAATAAAAATCACATATTTAGGTTCCTAATGTTATGGGTAACAACTTTCTTCAAATATTTCTTGATTCCGGGCACATGGGCCTGGGGGTAAATTTTAGGAATCTTGTATTTTGGGTTGGGTAATCACTTTAATAGTGGGGATATGAACTTGGGCCATAGATTGATTAATTTATATAATGTTTGACTAGTTTCGAGTCGTTTGGCACCGAATTTGGAGGTTTGAGCACATTCTTGTGTCGGGAAGTGAGCCTTGAGACGAGGTAAGTCTCCTTTATAACCTTGTAAGAGGGAAATCTCCCCATAGGCGAATTAACTAATATATGTGACTATTTGTGGGGGCTTACGTACGTACGAAGTTGCGAGAGTCCGTGCGTAGCTACTATTCATGCTAAATTCGGGTAGTCTAGGACCCTTATCATGCTATACTTGAAATAATTGCGCCTTTACTTGTCAACTAAAATGCTAAAATAATAATTCCATAAATTGTAAAAGGATTCCAAAAGGAGAATTCTTCACTCATTTGAGGTTATGAATAGAACACTTAACTGTTATTGAAAAACTTGTGTTTCTTCGAGTGTTTTTCTATTGTGAGGGGGCGGAGCGCCTTGGCATATTAAATAGATGCATCTATATTTTGCGTCGTTCGACCCTTGGCAATGCACATTTAAATATTATTGTGTTGGTTTAGGTCGTACGACCTCGGCATTATTTGCGCATGTTAACTCTTGGAAATAATAATTGTGAAAAAGATATCTATCATCTCTTGTCGTTGAGTTTTAGTAAATTTATTGTAATCCATGCTTATTCATGATTTTGATTTATTATCATTAGCCTTAGTAAGTGTCAGGTTGACCCCTCGTCACTATTTCTTCGAGGTTAGACTGGATACTTACTGGGTACATATTATTTTATGTACTCACGCTACAGTTATGTACTTAACTGTGTAGGATCTGAGGCAGGTGCATCTGGATACGCATCCGGCGCGCATCCTTGATCTAGGTTCGAGATTCCACGGTGAGCTGCCCTTCCGATCTGTTCTACAGCATCCTGGAGTCTCTTTTTTATTTTGCTTCTGTCTATTCTTTTTCGGGCAGTAGGATACACATCTTTTGTATATTCTACTAAGTTGCGCATGTCACACCTCCTTTTTCCGACACAGGGTTGGATATGGGAGTTTTTCCAATTTAAGTGACATTATTCGGATTTGGGATTTATTTATTAGTTTCAGAGTCGCCACCCGGATTTTTTTTACGGTGTTCCGGGACACCATTTATTTATTGAAATCCCAAACCGAGGAAATTTTGACTCTGTTTTGATTTGTCTGCAACTAGAAATTCGAGTAATGAATTCTGTTAACCCGGGAGAAGGTGTTAGGCATTACCGAATTCCGTGGTTTTAGCACGGTCGCTTAACTATTAATATTTGGCCCAGCTATTTGATTATTTACATATTTTTTTAAAAACCTATTGTGCACTTTAGCCTTTTCGCTTTTAGCCATTTTTAATATTTATGGATTTATCTTGAAACAAGTCACGATGGCGTGCACTTGTTCGTTTTTGGACACATTGTAATTTCGCCACATGAAATGCGCCCGCAATTACAATGCGTGATTTTTATTATTGTTCCGAGTCAAGTCGGGGACATGAGTTGTCGCTCCCGCATGTTGGTTAGGTAGCTTCGGTATGATATTTGAT
>ML439138.1:0-55988 GCA_005239525.1 Nicotiana knightiana
TCAATTGGTATTATAGCAGGTCTCTCACTTTTATCTTTTGCTTAACAGCTTGTGAGAAAAGATAATGTCAAATCAAGTAACTATTGGAGGACTCTTTCAAGAAAGGACGTCGCAAGCAAGGCCACAATATTTCAATGGACAACACTTATTTCTTTGGAAATTGCACATTAAAATTTATGCAAAGTCTTACGATGTCAAAGTATGGCACGTTATCAAAAAGGGAAATTATCCACCACCAGCAGCAACTCAACAACCCGCTGATCCTGAAGATATNATGGAGAAGAGCACGGGAAAATTTCAAGTTGTGATAACGCCAAGGAAATGTGGGACAAATTTGAAGTTACTTAAGAAGAAACTAGCAAGTGAAAGAACCTCGGATAAATCTATTGTTTCACGATTATGAACTCTTCCAGATGAAAGAAGGAGAATCCATTAAGGAGATGTTTGCAAGATTCAAAGAAGTTATTAGCGATCTGAAAGCCGTTGGTAAACCATACTCAAGTAGTAATCAAGTTCAAAAAATCCTGAGAAGTTTGCATACCACATGACAGACAAAAGTAGTTGCACTCGAATGTCAAGATCTAGACAAAAATTCATATGATGAACTATGAAAAGATCTTATAGCCTTTGAGAAAACACATCTCAAGAAAACTCGTCAAGAAGAAAAAAAAGAAAATGGTTTCTTTCAAAACTACAACAGAAGGTCCTGAATGCTGATGACGATCCAAAAGCTCTTTGAAGAAGAAATTTCCATCGTGTCAAGAAACATGGGTACATTAAGGGGAATACACAAAAACTCAAAGAAGGGAAGGATGTAATCTAAACGAATCAGGCAATACAAATTAACAAGACAAAACTGACGAAAAATGCTTCGAATTTGGAAGGTATGTCTATGTTCAAGCCGAATACCCAGATCATAAAAGAAAAGTCTGTAGAGGTTTCACCAAAAACAAATCTTTCGGAAGCCGTAGCGATGAAGATAGTTCAGAACATGAAGACATAGCAAATCTATGTTTCACGACGATTTTGTAAAATGATATGAACAAATACTCTGGATGCTGGACTGATGAAGATACATCAGACGACGAATATAAAGAAGTTACTGAAAATTGCTTCATGGAATGAGGTGAAACAAGTAAGGCAAGACCTTATAACTGTGATAGATGTAACTAATTGTAGGATATGTTTGATCTTATCCTAAAATAGTCTCAAAAAATGCTAAATGAATTAAAGAGACTATATAAGGAAAAGAAGGACAGGGTACTCAAACGTGAAGTATGTGAAACTAAAAGAGATGTACTTCAAGATGAGGTTCAGGAATTGCAAATGCACCTTAATGGCATGCGGAAGTCCACCAGTCACAGTTCTATCGAGTCTAACCAAGCGACTTACAAGTCAACTGGAAAAGGATCTTCCAGAACAGAGTCCACAACAACTAACAACATTGGTAGGTCAAAGACTGAACCAACCCATGTTTGTCAATACTGTAATATGGTTGGACACAAATATTCCTTCTTTAGATTTCTTAAATCAAATGTCTCGGGATAGATTTGGATTCCAAAAAATATCCCTAATATTGGTATAACTAACCAACAAGAACCCACTCAAGCTTGGGTAACTAAAGGAAGGTAATAATCTTTCTTTGTAGGGACAACACAGGAAAAGTCAAAAAGGAAAATGGTATATCGACAGTGCGTGTTCCAGTCACATGACGGACGATAGAAATCTCTTCAAAGAAGTTACCAAAATCAATGGAGGAAATGTTAAGTTTGGTGATGATTCAAATGGAAAAATTTTCAGTAACAAAATTGTTCCGTTTAATAACAACTGTGATATCACTGAAATTTATCTTGTAGACGGACTAAATTACAATGTGGTAAGCATCAACAAACTATGTGATACTGGATATGAAGTGAAATTCAAGAAAAATGGATGTGCTATTAAAGATGAATCAGGTAAAATCATTCTTACAGGAAAGAGGTACGTAAATGTCTATATTTTAGATTGCATTGATAATTTGCAAAGTCATATCTATTTTGCATCCATCACTGATGATCCCTGGCTTTGGCACAAAAAGCTTGGTCATGCCAGCATGCATTTGATTGAAAAACTCTTGAAATATTATTTGGTCATTGGTACTAAGCTAAAATACTCTAGAAACCATGTATGTGATGCATGTCAGCTTGGTAATAAAACTAGAAACTCTTTCCAACCTAAGGATATAATTTCCACTAGCGATCCTCTTCAAATACTACATATGGACTTATTTGGACCTACTAGAACTACTAGTATAAGAGGAAGAAGGTATGCTTTTGTTATTGTGGATGACTACTCACGTTTTAAATGGGTAATATTTCTGCCTCACAAAGATGAATCTCTAAATAACTTTGAGATTTTCTACAAAAAGATAGAAAGAGATGAGGGGTACCTTATTTCTACTATTCAGAGTGATCATGGATGAGAATTTGAAAATGGAGCATTTGAGGAATTCTGCAATGATCAAGGATACACTAATAACTTCTCAGCACCAAGTAACCATAGCAGAATGGAGTGAAATCCCATTTTAATAAGTTCGTCCAAGTAAATGTCTTTCTTTAATTTTATAGGTTTAGTAAGAAACAAATTTAAATTAACAAACGAAAGCGGCTAACTGTATATGACCATAAACAAGGATAAGACCAAAATCACAAGTCTACTAGTGTGTGCCAAGATCTGGTGTCACAAGCATGTGGGATACTAGTAGAATATACAAAAGACTTCTACTCTAATGTCTGAAATAGAATAGACAGAAAATAATCAAAAGAGAGACTTCAGTTGCTGCTGAACGATTCGGAAGGGTAGCTCACCGTGTAGTCTCAAACCAACAGTCAATCGTGTTGTCACACCCAGACCTGGGGAGGCGAGGCTGGCACCCGGTGTCGCACTGGTCCGAGCGAACCACTGTGTAACTCATGATCATTCGACCAAAACTAGAACATACATAGGTCGAGTTAGCTAAACTCATTCGTTTTGTAACTATCATGGGTCCACATGGCCACAACTCATAATGTACAACTGTAAATGGGAAAACACTGTATCACTGAACCATTTTTCTTAAAACATGAATACATATGGGTCGTCAAGGCCTCTGACACACTGTACAAAATGAACCTCTGTCTACAAAGCCTGTAAGATTATTTGACATCAAATGGGACAGGGTACCAGCCTACCCATAAGTCTGTAGAAAAATTCTAACACGATGACTCATAAACTTGGTTGTACTCCGAATGAGGTGGCGTCTTACCGATCCTTCACTGAAGCCAATCTCGTATACTATGAAGGCTCGTCAAGCTGTTTGTCTATACCTGCAGATATAAATGCAGCGTCCCCAACAAAAGGACATCAATACGAATAATATACTGAGTATGTAAGGCAGAACTGAAATATAACAATAAGTCAACAGTAATTAAAGACATATATGAATCAACCTTAATAGTGGCACCGTATATGCATACTTATTATACTTACATATATAATGCTTCTCTTTGAGACTATTTCTATTATCCATATCATATGGTGCATGACTACCCAACTGATCAGTGGTAACTACCCGATGGTCCGTAGCGCGATGGTAAACGCATGACTGCCTGACCGGCTGTAGCTTGGTGATAAATGTGTGACTGCCCAATCAGCCGTAGCTCGATGGTAATGCATGACTTCCCGACCGGCCATCGCTCGATGGTAAATGTGTAATTGCCCAACCGACCATAGCTCGGTAGTAAATGCATGACTGCCCGACTGGCCGTAACTTGGTGGTAAATGTGTATGCATGTATTACTATATTATGAACATTAACATCTTTATCAAATACCTCAATAGAGACATAGGAACATACTTAGACATGCTTGAGTATCACTTTACAGTAATGAATAACATAGACATCCTTAACTGCTAAGAGTTGAACAATTTAAGGAATAACATTACGTTTACGTATCATTGCTTGGGTCATGCCAAAAGAAAGAAGGGATAACCTTAACATACCTGAGTCGATTCTCTTGACAATCCTCTAATACATGTTAATGCGACATAACACGGAACAAGTCGTATGAAAAGCTCAAAGCAATCACGTTCCTAGGCAAAGAAAATCTTAACTGAAACCATTCTTTAAGAACTTAGCAACAACGTTGCTATTTGGAAAGTGAATTAACGTTGGTGCTTGAATTGTCAAGTTTCTAAGTAAAGCTTGAATTGTAAAGTTTGTATGTAACATTGGTGCTTGAATTGTAAAGAACTTAAAATGGATCTCTTTCCTTGAATGAGTAAGGTGACTCACGTTCATGACCTGCCCACCTCTCTTACTCTTGCCACCTATATTAATGACTTAAGAGTCATCTTAAATTAATAATCGGGGAGGGTGATAACTAGATATTTTAGCCTATTATTTGCTCTCTTTTTCTTAAGTTTTGGGTAAAAATGCGTAAAAGTATTCCCGAAAGCTAACTTAGTATTCTTGGTTGCAGGGTTTGGTCAAAATAAGGCAAAGAAGCCATAATCAACTCATGAAGAAGTCAAACTTGCAGAAATCCAAGGCCAAGGCTGGAGCGCTGAGAGCGGCAGAAAAGCGCGGCCGCGTAAGGACCACCGCTGAGGCGGTCACTATTACGCAGTCAGTGAAAGTAGATTTAGAGAGGCTGTTTTTTAGCACAAGGACCAACGCTGAATGCGATGGAAAAGCGCGACCGCGGTTCGATTTCCGTTGAGAGCGTTTATCAAGGTTTAGAGACTCAACAGTTTGGGCTCAAATGAAGAACGTGGCCCGTGTCAAAATTACGCGGCCACCAATTAATCTTACGCGGACTCGGTTGCAATTTAGCTGAGAATGCCTGACGAGGTTCATAGGCTTTGCAACTTGAGCATAAATTAAAGACGTGGTCCACGTCCAAATTACGCGGCCGTGAAGGAAGCTTACGCGGACGCAGTGATTATTACGTTGTCAGTGAAACAAGGTTCATCCCAGGTTCAAATATGAAGAAACGCAGACCGCGTTCATTATTATGTGGCCGTGAAAGATCAAGCACGGACGCAGTCAGAATTACTTGTCCGCGAATCCTCCGCAAGAGCATTTTTGTCCGAAGTTTCAGCTTAGTATAAATAGACCTTTTTGACATTCTTAGTTCATGTTTTGTTTTAGAGAGAACGTGAACGACTAAGTTTTACCTTTTTGAGTAATTTTAGAGTAGATTTATCTTCAATATTTAGATTTTCATCTTGTATCTGAATATTATGGCTTATATTTCATCTTTATCTTTGATTTCTGCTATTATCTTGACTAGCTAGACTTTATAGCTAGGGTTGTGACCCAGCCCTAGTGTGGGTATTTAATGGGTCTTGACTTTTAGGGCTTAATTATTTATGGGTTAGTGATATTTAGCTTAAATTCATGCTTTAATTGTAGAATTAGTGGTTGCAAACACTGATTTGTGCCTTTATGACTTAGGCTCTTCCTGAGAAAGAGGGACTAAGTGTAGCAAAATTAGGCTAACAAGGTGTTGGGGTGAATTCAAGAGATTGATAGCTCCAATTAAAGGGTTAAACCTAGAGATAGTAATACCCAACTTGAGCTAATATCATTTGCTATGCATGAACACCCATTTGGACTTGAGAAAACCAAATCAGGCAAAGTACTCAAACTACCGAGTGGTATAGAGTGAGCACTTATATGTGATGGGTATATCACGACCCCAATCATAACAAGCTTGTCCTAGATTTTATATACCCATTAGATACTCGCCTAGGCGGAAGTCACTTCCCTAGTGCCTTTTAATCCTTGAAAACTTTNAGGAAGTCACTACCTTAGTGCCTTTTAATCCTTGAAAACTTTCACAAAAATATTATATTTAGATTATTATTAACATTCAATTGTATTAAATCTAGAATAGAATCAATCACAACAATGTTTTGAAGTACAATTAGAAACAGCATGCGCATCTAGAATAGTTAGATACCCAACTCCAAACAAAATTAACTCCCTATGGAAATCGATCCTGACCTTATCGGGTAGAACTGCATCGACCACTCTTCGCTACTATATGGTGGTGTAGGGTTGGAACCAGTGAGGGGGCTGCCACATTCTTTGCATATCTTAAGGATTTAATTGATGATTATTATCTTATTTAACTAACCCCATTAACCAATAATCAACCAATTACCCATATAATTAAGAATTATTTCAATTACTTAATATACTACTCACTTTTAATACACTTCAGGTATCCTACTATCGTGGTCATGGGGTGCCTTGTATAGCAGTAGTCCATAAATACCGGGTATTATGGCTTGGACCATATGTTATCCTAAATCTACAACCTTCAACGAAACTTATTTTCTTTGATTCGTTTACCCTTTTATCCTTCATGGCAGTTACTTATCACTTGTTATAAATACCACAAGCACTTCTAACCTCAAAGATAGTCTTGTCCTCGTCCTAAAATGTTGGTATTACAATATTAAAATAATAAATCGTGGTACCATATAAAATCAATACATACACTATTATTTCGTTAAAACATCCATGTAAAAATACATATATTTTCTCAACTACTAATTTTGCTAATCCCGTATAAAGAGTACAAATTTTCGTACGCTTAATTCTAAAAATGGTAAAAACATAACCTTCTTTTATGAGAAAATAACTTTTATTTTTTTTTTTACAGTAAAAAAAAAAATTATTTATAAACTTTCTCATATAATGTGTATAATTTACCATATCCGAAAGTAGTAATAATGGTAACTATCCAAAATTATACTTATAAAACTTTTACTAAAATACTCCACTTAAAATAAAATACCACACTAACATAATATCTAACGATATCAAGGTTGTAAACTTACAGGGTCTCATAATAATAATGTCTTAAACACTCTATAAACTCCTAATAGACATAATCCCTTTGAACTCATATGGATTACTACGACTCATCCTAACATTAAAGTACGAGATGTAACACGTGCGCGCCGAACTAATAACCCGATGCACCTGCCTCAGGTCCTACACATCGAGTGGAGAAGTGTATCGAGAGTACATAAACAACATGTACCCAGTAAGTATCTAGTCTAACCTCGAAGAAGTAGTGATGAGGGGTCGACTTCGACACTTACCATGGGTCAGAAACATAATAATATGAATTTGTAATTAAGCATGAAATATAAAATGATAATAGAACTTAAAGTAGGAAATAAGTAAACAATCCTTCATTTAAAGTAATAACCAAGTCATTTCCCTCATCTATTCCTTTCACCTTTCAAGTCCGTGAAACCATATTTATATAAAAGATGTTCCAATATCTTTACGCACGTGCTATGCCAAGGACGTACAGTCCCATCCAAATATACATAGAAATATACTGTGCACTGCCGAGGGTCAAACGGCCCGAACAATATAATATATCAATAAATCCTGCTGAGGCGAACGACCCGCTCCCATGAGAGTAGGGGAAATTTACCCCACTTGTGGAATATATTTGCGAAGCGGTTGAGCATAGATTTTCTCAAGTTACCATAATACCGCTCCATTCTTTTTCTATTAAGCAATTTAACAAGGAAACTTTGAAATATTTAAACCCTCAACCTCCGCTTTAATCCAACAATTAGTAAGAATAAATAAAAAATGGTATCTACAAAATTTGGTGTAAACCTAAGTCTACCCCGACATAAGCATGAATAGTAGCTACACACGGACTCTCGTCACTTCGCGCGTACGTAGGCCCCCACAAATAAAAACACATATTGATTAAGTTCACCTATGGGGTTAATTTCCTTTTACAAGGTTATAAAAGAGACTTAGCTCCTCTTAAGGCCAACTTCCCGGTCCAAGAATGTGCTCACACCCTCAATTCAGTGCCGAATCAACCCAAAACTAATCAAATAGTGTATACTAATCAATACATACACAAAATTTCATATTCCAACTATTAGAGATGTTACCCAACTAATATTCTTAAAATTCAGCCCCGGGTCCACGTGCCCGGATTTCGGAAATTTTCGAGGAAAGTTGTTACCCATAACCGTGATGACCCGAAAGTTCATCCCGTATATTTCTAGCTAATTCTGTGTTCCGAGGTCGTGAAAACCTCCTTCTATCTCACCTCGATTTGCGTGCACATCCAGGACATTTGAAAAACTGATAAAAATGATAATTTTGTATTAGAAATTTGAATAAAGTTGACTTCAGTCAACATTTTTGGTAAACGGACCCGGACCCGTGATTTAACGGTCTCGGAGGGTCCGTAAGAAAATATGGGACTTGGGCGTATGCCCGGAATCTAATTCCGAGGTCCCTAGTCCGAGAAATGAATTTTTAAAAGAAATTGTTTTCTGAAAATAAAAGAGGTTTTTGAAAATGAAATTATATGTGAAACCTGGGGTATCCGGCCCGTATTATGGTTCCGAAGCCCTATACAGTTTCGACATAATATTTGTGCCATATCTGTGAAGTTTGGTAAGAAACAGACTTCATTAGATGTGATTCGGACTGTAAATGCAAAATTTGATGTTTAAAGAAGTTTTGAGGAATTTCATTGATTTTTGGTTTAATTCATCGTTTTGGCTTTGTTTTATGTGGTCTGAAACCTCGAGCGAGTCCGTGTTAGGTTATATGACTTGTTTGTGTGATTAGACAGGGTCCCAGGGGCCTCGGGTGCGTTTTGGATGGGTTGTGGGTCCTTTTCTTCCATTTTTGAACTGTTGTTTCTGGTCTCTGTTGCCCCGCCCATTTTTCCTTCATCGCGATAGCAGTGATTCTTTCGCGATCGCGATGTGTCCGTGCTGGTCGTCCAAACTTTGTTCTTCGCGATCGCATAGCTTCCTGTTCTCGTCCTCCACGTTCGTGAACTCCTTGTCGCGTTCGCGATGAACAATCTGGGAAGCTTTCCTCTTTCTTCTTCGCGATCGCAAACCATGTTCCGCAATCGCGATTCATTTAACGTATGGGCAGAATATAAGTTCTCCAAAATCATTTAACATATTTTGACTTCTTGAGCTTGGGTTTTGGCGATTCTTCGAGGGTTTTTTCACACAAATCAAATGAGTAAGTGTTCTCCCACTATAATTAATTATATTTCATGAGTTAATTCTTGTTTTTATTATTTAATTTGTGTTTTGGGTTGAGGGAAATGTGGATTTTGAAAGAAAACTTCTAAAATGTAAAATCATGATTCGTAAGACCAAATGTTATCGGAATTGGAAAAATTTAGTATGGGTGAAGTCGTATCGGAATGGGTATTCGGAATTTGTAAAATTTGTCGAGTTTCGAGGTGCGGGCCCGGGGGTCGACTTTTGGGTCGATTTTTATGATTTTGTAAAGATTGAGACTTTATTATTCAGAATCGTTCCTTATACATTTTATATGTATTTTGAAGTTGTTTTAGTTGATTTTGAGCCGCCCGGAGGCCTCCCCGCCCGAGAAGTCTATTTTTGAGTACCAGGTTGTCGTCTTTGAGGTAAGTATCTTGCCTAACCTTGTGTGGGGGAATTACCCATTAGGATTTGAGTCTTCTATGTTGATTGTAGTCTGTGTATGCGAGGTGACGAGCGCATGTTCGGACTCATTTGTGGAAAGTTTACCCTTTAGGAATCTTAGATCCCTATATTCGCCGAGTATGAAGTGTCCTTAGCATGATTGAATTTTCTAATTTCTAGTGTCATCTTTAGTTGCTTAAATGTGGAAGTTCTTACTTTTGGATTTATTCCTATTGCCTACTTGACTCCTAATTGACGTATCTGAAGGTTTATTTCCTTTACTGTCATGCTATATCTTCTTAACTGAGTATCTCAAATTTGCAATTATCTTCATCTCAAACTATAATTGTTCTGGTCTTAAATGAAGTTATGATTATTCTCTTTTGCTTGTCCTTAAGTGGAAATTGTTGAATATTCTCGTAACTGCTCAACCTTAAAGGAAATTTAGATATTCTATACCTTCATTACTTGCCTTATATGGAGTTATCAAATTTGTGTTTATTTCTTGTTGTTCACCCGTGTAACTAGGCGCGCCTGTTACATGCTATTTTCCTTTCTTGTGGAGTGATTTCTTAATATTCCTAGCTCTCCTTATTGGGTTTATTTCTCGTGAACTAGTTTTTCCTATCTTGTGATCGAAGGTTATTGAGTTGATGTATTAATTGTATTCCGAACGGTTACCCGTGTTGTTATTGTTGTTGGTGTACTAGTTGTGGTGATGCACGAGGTTTATGCCGTGCAGTTGTTGATATGGGGATTTGCACGAGGTTTCTGTCGTGCAGTGTTTACTACTAATATTGCACATGCGGCGTGATAAGGCGGGATACGAGATTGAGTGTTGCACATGTGACATGAAAAGATGGGAACATGTTTATGCACGTGTGGCGTAACAAGGCGGGCATGTACTTTATTATTGCACACGTGGTGTGACAAGGTGGGCTATGGCAGAGATTGTTTATGATAATTTTGGTGCCCTGGGGGCATTCCTTGTTGTTGATATTGTGTACTTGAACACTTACCGTGTGAGTTCATTCGTGTGGAACTTTATGAGATGGAAATGTACGTGTTGCCCCTTTGTTTTCCTTACGTCTATTGGTTATTGAAATCAGGTCAGGACACATGCACAAACATACACGTAGTTAAGTACTATTCATGAATTCAGGACTCCTTGTTGTTGTCAAATATAGATACTCTTGTTGTGCTTACCGTATGGGTGGGAATGATCCAATTGGCACGTAAGTCGTCCGTGCAGTTAGTACTCGAATGAGGGCGTAGGTTGCCATATGTTAGGGTTCGTATATTGGGACCCGTAAATTATGATTTGTCCGAGGTTCAGAACCTCGTGGAGATGACTATGAATTTGATATAGAAATGGATGAAGTTGTTGAGTCATTACATGCTCGTATTGTATATTTACATGCCAGATTTTTCCGTGATCTATTTAGTCTTTGTGTTACTTTATGGTTTCCGCTGATACTTATTGTTTTCCTTCTTTATCGAATTCACTGTCTTGTTAGCTATATTGCATAGCCTTTATGTATATCAGTATTTCCCTGATTTCTATATTGATACTTGTTCAGTTTTATTAGACTATTGGGTTTCTTGACTAGTCCTCGTCACTACTTCACCTAGGTTAGTCTTGATACTTACTGGGCACTGCTGTGGTGTGCTCATACTACTATTCTACACATTTTTGTCCAGATTCCACGTTTTCGCATAGCCGGCCGAGTGATTTATAGTAGCGCAATTGCTATTGTGGAGACTCAAGGTAAAATCATTTCAGCGTTCGCGATTTTCGGAGTCACCATCTTATCTTTTGCATGCACTGTTGTACTTATTTTGAACAGTGGTATTTTAGGAATTTAGTGTAAATTCTCAAAAGCTTATGACTTGTACTTCTGGGTTTTGGGAATATAAAATGTGTAAAGAATTATTTATTTCAGAAAAGTATTAGATTATATTTATTATTGTTGTTATTCCTGAATATTAGGCTTACCTAGTCCATAAGACTAGGTGCCATCACGATACCCAACGGAGGGAGATTTGGGTCCTGACAAGTTTGCATCAGAGCTCTAGGTTCATAGGTGCTACAAGTCATAAGAGGGTTTAGTATAGTCTTGCGGATTGGTACGGAGACGTATGTACTTATTTTCGAGAGGCTACAGAACTATTAGGATAACTTCACTTCCTTCCTTCCTGTCGTGCGAGTTCATTGATCTTGAAGTTTGAAATTTATCATTCCATTCTCTTACAGATGGTGAGGACGCGAGCTGTAGATTTTGAGGATGTTACCCTTGGAACAGATGCTGCCAGGGGCAGAGGTAGAGGTAGAGGTCGATGAGGGGCACGTGCCGCAGTTAGAGCACATGCCAGAGCAGCTGTTGAGGAGCTACCAACAGTTCCAGTTGGGGGACCGGAGGTGCCTGTTGTTACACCCGAACTTCGGGAGACCTTGGCACAGTTCTGGGATGTGATTGGTACCTTAACTCAGGCGGGATGGATTCCGGGTGCACCAGCTACTTCACAGAGCGGGGGAGGAGCTCAAACTCCCTTGCCCATACTCCGGAGCAGTGAGATCAGGTTGTTCAGGTTCAAGGTGTCATGGAAGCACAACCTGGGATCCCAGTTCCGCCCATGGTTAGGGAAGCAATATCTGAGGAAGAATAGCTTAGATTCTAGAGGTACAAAAAGTACCATCCTCCTACCTTCAGTGGATTGGCGACAGATGATGCCCAGGATTTTTCTGGAGAAGTGTCACCGCATTCTTCGTACTATGGTTATTGTGGAGACGAGCGGGTTTCGTTATGTTCCAGCTCAAGGGAACGGCATATCAGTGGTGGCGGGCATATGAGTTGGGTAGCCCGGTCGAGTCAGCTTCACTTACATGGGGTCAATTTTCAGAGATGTTCTTGAGTGAGTATGTACCTCAGTCCCTCCGAGATGCATGGCATGCGGAGTTTGAGCGGTTGTGCCAGAGCACTATGTCTGTATCAGAGTATGCCGTCAGGTTCCGTGATTTGTCCATGCATGCACCTACTTTGGTTGCTACAGTTAAAGAGCGTGTTATTCAGTTTAGCATGGCTCGGGAGTTAGAGTCGGATATTTCACTTCAGCAGGTGGTAGGGATTGCTCGAAGAGTTCAGGGCATGCTGGATTGTGAGAGAGACGACAGGCGGGACTATGATAGAGATGTCAGACGAGGTCAGGAAAGAGAGGGCAGAGAGGTTAGGAGGCTTCCTGGGCCGGAGATATTTACTGCTCCTTATTATAGAGGCAGGGTACGACACGTTAGGGCTTTTATGGGTTAGCCAGTTTAGTTTGCATTGCCAGCTTCGCATGAGGTTTCAGGTACTCATGGGTCTCAGAGTACTCGTGTCGTGCAGTTTCCACAGCTACGTCATCAGAGAGGTTATTTTGAGTGTGGAGATATCAGCCAGAGGATGAGAGATAGTCCCAGGCTCCGGGCAGATGTGTTACAACAGGGCACTCAGGCTAGTAGAGGGCGCCCAAGAGGGGGAGGCCCAGCCCGTTGATGTGTTTCGTATAGTAGGCTGGAGACCGTTGTGCCAGATGTTATAGTACAGGTATGTTTTGTTTTGTTACAGAGGGGCACCATTTGTATTTCATTATAGCTCTGCTGGTCGGGACGAGTTCCCTCACTGTTGTTTTGTTTTTGAGTAAGTTACATGCTTTGCACTCTACTTTTGTGGTTGCTTCTGTTGGGATATTCTGCGAGTAGTAGACCATGTCTATTTTTGTCTCTATTCCGTATCGAGAGATATGAGACCAGTAGTGAATTCCTGTTGTCCAGTACGGTAAGTTTGATGTGATTCTTGAGTATTTTTGTTTACAAGTTGTGATTTTGATACTCCATCAAGATGTGAGATCAGCTAGCATTATGATTTTTATCAGCTGAGATGAATTAGTGGAGGAATTTCAATTGGCATGATATATTTTCGGTATGTGATTAAGAGTTGAGGGCGAGGTCCTCGTGATATTTGTGATCCGATATGTTTGGACCGGGCTGAGTACCGTAATGGAAATTGTATCAGGATGGTATCCTTGTGATTTGTTCATGTGCTTTAGTTCCTTCCTTGTTATGTTGTTGTGTAAGTTAGCATTGATAGAGAGTCGTGCATGCCAGGCTTGTATGATAGTTTCCTTATGTGTTTCTCCTTTCATATTCAGTCATTTTTGTTTTGTGCTCCTTGAGTTTTATCTTGCGGGGTATATGCCCGGTGGTCTTAATTGTGGCATGTTGATTTGGATGTCAAGGTTGTGAAGTCTTCGTGATTCTTGATTTATTATAAGTGTGATGGAGGTTAGCAATATAGTTCTATCGGATATGAGGCTAATTGCCAATGATGAGTTGATTTCGGGTAGCCATTGCGACCCAAATGTTATTGTGAGCCTATGTGTGATGTGCCATATTGGGTGGTCGTGCCTTATGGGTATAGTCATGAGTTAATGCAGCTGGTTAGGGCTAATGTCGGATGGATTTAGAATCGGGTATTTTGGAAATGAGTAGAAGGTCAGAAATTGAGGTATGAGGCTTATCGTTAGTATTAGAAAAGCTAAATTGCAGTTGTGGTGGTGTCGTTAGGATTACGTAGGTTGGGGTCATGTGGAATCACCCGCGGGTGTGTGTTGGAAATGCGCAATAAGTGATTGGTTGAGTTCAATGTGAATCTTAGCACGTTCGAGGACGAACGTTTGTTTAAGAGTGGGAGATTGTGATGACCCGAAAGGTCATCCCATATATTTCTAGCTAATTCTGTGTTTTGAGGTCATGAAACACTCTTTCTATGTCACCTCGATTTGCGTGTGCATCTCAGGCGTGTAGCCGAGAAGCCTTTATGTGAAAAAACTGATAAAAACGATAATTTTGTATTAGAAATTTGAATAAAGTTGACTTCACTCATCGTTTTTTGGAATCGGACCCGGACCCTTGATTTGACGGTGCCGGAGGGTCCGTAGGAAAATATCGGACTTGGGTGTATGCCCGAAATCGAATTCCGTGGCCTCAAGTCCCCGAAATAAATTTTTAAAAGAAATTGTTTTCTGAAAATAAAAGAGGTTTTTAAAAATGAAATTATATGTGAAACCTGGGGTATTAGTCCCATATTATGGTTCCGGAGCCCTATACAGGTTCGACATAATATTTGTGGCATATCTGTGAAGTTTGGTAAGAAATGAACGTCATTAGATGTGATTCGGACCGTAAATGCAAAATTTGATGTTTAAAGAAGTTTTGAGTAATTTCATTGATTTTTGGTTTAATTCATCGTTTTAGTGTTGATTTATGTGGTTTGAAACCTCGAGCGAGTGCGTGTTAGGTTATATGACTTGTTTGTGTGATTAGACGGGGTCCCGGAGGCCTCGGGTGTGTTTCGGCTACGGGTCCTTTTCTTCTATTTTTGAACTGCTATTTCTCATGTCTGTTGCCCTCTTTCGCGATCGCGTAGCCCAACCCACAATCGCGTAGCGTTCTGTTTTACCCCACCCATTTTTCCTTCATTACGATCGCAGTGATACTTTCGCGATCACGATGTGTCCCTGCTGGTCGCCCAAACTTTGTTCTTCGTGTTCGCATTCTTGAGTACGCAATCGCATAGCTTCCTGTTCTCCGCCTCCGCGTTCGCGAACTCCTTGTCGCGTTCGTGATGAACAACCTGGGCAGCTTTCCTCTTTCTTCTACGCGATCACAAAGCATGTTCCGCGATCGCAATTCATTTAACATCTGGGCAGAATATAAGTTCTCCAAAATTGGGGATTCACCATTTTTAACATATTTTGACTTCTACAGCTCGGGTTTTTGCGATTCTTTGAGAGTTTTTTCACACAAATCTAATGGATAAGTGTTCTCTCACTATAATTAATTATATTTCATGAATTAGTTCTTGTTTTTATCCTTTAATTTGTGTTTTGGGTTGAGGAAATTGTGGGTTTTGAACGAAACTTCTAAAATGTAAAATCATGATTTGAAAGACCAAATGTTATTGGAATTGGAAAAATTTAGTATGGGTGAAGTCGTATCGGAATGGGTAATCGGAATTTGTAAAATTTGTTGGGTTCCGAGGTGCAGGCCCGGGGGTCAACTTTGGGTCGTTTTTTATGATTTTGTAAATATTGAGACTTTATTTTTCGGAATCGTTCCTTATACGTTTTATATGTATTTTGAAGTTGTTTTAGTTGATTTTGAGCCGTCCGGAGGCCTTCCTGCCAGAGAAGTCTATTTTTGAGTACCGGGTTGTCGTCTTTGAGGTAAGTATCTTGTCTAACCTTGTGTGGGGAATTACCCCTTAGGATTTGAGTCTTCTATGTTGATTGTAGACCGTGTACGCAAGGTGACGAGCGCATGCTCAGACTTATTTGTGGAAAGTTGACCCTTTACGAATCTTAGATCCTTATATTCGCCGAGTATGAAGTGTCCTTAGCATGATTGAATTTCCTAATTTCTAGTGTCATCTTTATTTTCTTAAATGTGGAATTTCTTACTTTTGGATTTACTCCTATTGCCCACTTGACTCCTAATTGACTTATCTGAAGGTTTATTTCCTTTATTGTCATGCTATATCTTCTTAACTGCATATCTCAAATTTGCAATTATTTTCATCTCAAACTATAATTGTTTTTGTCTTAAATGAAGTTATAATTATTCTCTACTGCTTGTCCTTAAAAGAAGTTTAGATATTCTATACCTTCGTTACTTCCCTTATATGGAGTTATCGGATTTGTGTTGATTTCTTGTTGTTCACCTGTGTAATTAGGTGTGGCTGTTACATGCTATTTTCCTTGTGGAGTGATTTCTCAATATGCCTAGCTCTCCTTATTATGTTTATTTCTCGTGAACTAGTTTTTTCTATCTTGTGATCGAAGGTTATTTGAGTTGATGTATTAATTGTATTCCTAACTGAATTGTGTTGAAGTCTAACACATGTGACAGGTCGGGATGATACCTCCGGAGGATAGACATGTGGAAGACTAGATGAATTCCAGATACATTGGGAGGAAAAGCAAGCTCATAAGCCATCTCCCCAACTCGCCTCAACACCTCAAATGGGCCTATAAACCTTGGGCTCAACTTGCACTTCTTCCCAAACCTCATAACTCTTTTCATCGGCTAGACTTTCAAGAGAACCTTCTCGCCCACCAAAAATGATAAGTCACGCGCCTTCTAATCCGCATAACTCTTCTGTCGAGACGGTGCTATGCGAAGTCATTCTTGAATCAACTTTACTTTTTCCAAGGCATCCTTCACCAAATCAGTACAATACAACCTAGCCTCGCCGGGCTCAAACCACCCAATAGAAGAACGACAAAGCCGACCATATAAAGTCTCGAATGGAGCCATCTTGATGCTGGACTGGTAACTGTTGTTGTAAGCAAACTCGGTCAAAGGCAAGAATCGATCCCACTGTCCCATAAAGTTAATAACACATGCTCTGAGAATGTCCTCCAAAATCTGAACTATCTGCTCTATCTACCCGTCGATATATGGATGAAATGCGGTGATGAGCTCTACACGGGTCCCCAACTCACTCTGTACAACTCTCTAGAAATGAGAAGTAAACTGAGGACCTCTGTCTGATATGAAGGAAACATGCACACCATGTTGTCGAACCTTCTCCTGAATATAAATATGGTCCAATCTCTCCGAGGTATATGTAGTCATCATAAGAATGATGTGTGCGGACTTGGTCAATCTGTCTACAATGACCCGTACTACATCAAACGTCCACAAAGTCTGTGGAAACCCAACTACTAAGTCCATAGTAATTCGCTCCCACTTCCACTCAGTTATAGTCATCTGCTGGAGTAGGCCTCCTGGTCTTTGGTGCTCATACTTAACCTGCTGGCAATTTAGGCATCTGGCTACATGCTCAACTATGTCTTTCTTCATCCGCCACCACTAATAATGCTGCCTCATGTGGCGATATATCTTCATAGCACCTGGGTGAATAATATCGAGAATTGTGCGCCTCCTCCAGAATCCTTTCCCTCAAGCCATCGACATTCAGAATAAATAGACGACCCTAGAGTCGCAGAACACCATCGTCACCGATAGAAACCTCTTTTACACTACATTGTAGTGCCGTCTCCCTGAGAACCAACAGGTGCGGATCATCAAACTGCCGAGCCTTGATCTGCTCCAATAGTAAAGACTGGCAACGACGCAAACAAGAAGTCAGTTGGCCTCTGAAATATCCAACCTCACAAGTCTGCTAGCCAAAGAATGAATGTCCGAAGCTAGTGGCCTCTCCTCTGCTGAAATGAATGCCAAGCTACCCATACTCTCTATCGTCCTGCTCAGAACATCCGCAACTACATTCCCCTTGATTGGATGATAAAGAATGGTGATGTTATAATCCTTCAGTAACTCAAGCCATCTACGCTGCCTTAAATTGAGATCCCTTTGCTTGAATAAATGCTGCAAACTGCGATGATCAATATAAACCTCACAAGACACCCCATAAAGATAATGCCTCCAGATCTTAAGAGCCTGAATAATCGCTGCCGATTCCAAATCGTGCACAAGATAGTTCTTCTCATGGGGCTTCAACTGACGTGAAGCATATGCAATAACTCGCCCCTCCTACATCAATACACAACCCAAGACAATGTGTGAAGCGTTGCAATACCCAATATACATCCCCAAACCGGAAGGCAACATAAGGACTGGTGTTTTGGTCAAAGTTTCTTGAGCTTCTATAAGCTCGCCTCACAATCATCGGACCAACGAAACTGAGCACCCTTTTGGGTCAATCAAGTCAAAGGTGCTGCAATATATGAGAAGCCCTCCACGAACCGGCTATAATAACCTGCTAACCCCAAGAAGCTCTTGATCTTAGTCACTGAAGTAGGACGAGGCTAACTCTGAAATGCCTCAATCTTCTTGGGATCCACCTTAATACCCTCGCCTGGTACCATGTGCCCCAAGAATGTCACAGAATCTAGCCAAAACTCACAATTGGAGAACATAGCATATAGTTTCTTTTCCGGCAAGGTCTGAAGCACCACTCTCAAATGTTGCTCATGCTCCTACATGCTATGCGAGTAGATCAAAATGTCGTCAATGAAAACAATGACGAATGAATCAATATAAGGTCTGAACACACTATTCATCAGATCCATAAATGATGCTGGAGAGTTAGTCAAGAGGAAGGACATCAATGGAAACTCATAATGGCCTCTAATATGGAAAGCAGTCTTCGAAACATCATAGTCCCTAATATTGAACTGATAGTACCTTCATCTCAACTCGATCTTGGAGAACACCCTAGCAGCTTGAAAATTGTCAAACAAACCATCAATATGCGGAAATAGGTACTTGTTCTTAGTGGTAACTCTATTCAACTGGTGGTAATTAATGCACATCTACATGTCCCATCTTTCTTCTTCATAAATAGCACTGGGCTACCCCAAGGTGATACACTTGGTCTGACGAACCACTTTGTTAACAAATCTTCAAGCTTCTCCTTCAGTTCTTTCATAGACATACGGTATGGTGGGATAGATATAGGCTGGGTACCTAGAGCCAAGTCAATACATAAATTGATATCATGTTCTGGTGGTGTGCTTGGAAGATCAGAAGGAAACATATTGGAGAACTCCCGGACTACTAGTACTAAATCAAGTGCCAGAGACTCTGCAGTAGTATCCCGTATGTAGGCTAGATAAGCCAAGCAACCCTTCTTGACCATGTGTTGAGCCTTCATAAAAAAGAAAACATGAATAGATGTACTTACAGATGAACCCTTCTACTCCGATCTAGGCAACTCTGGAATCACTAAGGTAAGAGTCTTGGCATGGCAATGAAGGACGACATGATATGGAGATAGCCAACCCATGCCTAGGTGAACTGAATGTCGGTCATATCAAGCAACAGAAGGTCCGCTCTAGTCTCATATCCATAGAATCTGACCACACAGGACCGATAGATCTGATCCACAACAATAGAATCACCCACATGAGTGGAGACATAGACAGGAGTACCCAAGGACTCGCGAGGAATATCCAGAAAATGAGCAAACAAATATGAAACATACGAATAGGTAGATCCTAGATCAAATAATACTGAATCATCCGTACTGCAGACAGAAATAATACCTATGATTTTGGTATTTGAGGCCACTTGATCTAGTCTGGCCAGAAAAGCATAAAATCTGGCTGGAGCGCCATCGGGCTGGCCCCCGCCACATGACCTCCACCTCTAGGACAACCCCTACCCACCTCCCCTATTCCTCTGGGAGGCAAGACGGCTGGTGTGGCTACTGGTGTTGTAATCATGGGCCGCTGACCCTACTGCAGTGCCTTGACGGAAGCCTAGGGCAATGTCTCTTCATGTGACTAGGATCCCTGCACTCATAACAACCTTTCTCAGTGGTGGACTGTTGCCGTGAAGTATGACTTTGATGGCTGGAATACCTACCGGAAGAACCCTAAATAGTGGGTGGGCGATATGAACTCTCTGGCATGGCACGAAAATAGGCACTGGAAGAACTATGATGACCGAAGTATCCATTGGATGAACCCTGAATAGCTGGCGGGCGGTTAGAACTCTCTGGCATAGCACTGAAATAGGGCCGCGCTAGAATACCCCGAGGAGGTGGTGTTGCTAAATATGGGGGCTTGTTGGGCTGACCCCTCCCAAAATGACCTATGCCCCTAGTTGGGGCACCTCTGAACTCTCTAGAAAAATGGGACCACTTGTCTCACTGCATCTTCTCTCTACCCCTCTGAGGGTAACCCTCAATCCTTCGAGAAATCTCTACTACCAAGTTATAGGAAGTCCCCATCTCAACCTCCCGAGCCATAGTAGCTTGAATACTAGAGTGCATCCCCACAACAAACCTCCGCACCATCTCTGCGTCGGTGGGAAGTATCATAAGTTCATGGTGAGACAACTCAGACAATATCACCTCGTAGTCGGTCACTGACATCTGCCCTGATCGAGCTGGTCAAACTGAAACCCCAACTCTTCCCTCTAGGAGGGTGGAATATACATGTCCAAGAATACGCGTGTGAACTGGTCCCAAGTCATGGGAGAAGAATCTGCTGGTCTACCAAGAAGATAAGACTTCCACCACCTACGTGATCTGCCCTACAGCTGAAAGGTAGTGCAATCCACCGTGTGAGACTCCAATATGCTCATGTTGTTAGTCTGTCCCTACACCCATCAATGAAGTCATGGGGATCCTCATGTCGCTCACCCCCAAAAATCGAAGGGAGAAGCTTGGTCCATCTATCCTGTATCTTTTGCGGCTCGCCGCTCGCAGGTGGTTTGGGATCAGGTACAGCGACTACAACTGGCTGGGCTCCGCCCACGGGTAGGATGCCCGGAGTCTAATATATTGCAGCTGCATGCCCAGGCGTCTGTGCTCCTCGTTTCGACTGAGATGTGGCTGGGTCTACTGGAAATAAACCAGCATGGGTCATAGAATCCATGAACTGCAGCATATGACACATGGCCTCCTGAAAGCCCGGTGCTGACATGAAATCAACCAGGGCTGGCTCTGCTACAGGCACCTCGCCCTGCTCCTCATCAATGAGATCTTCCACTGGATCGGCTGTTGGTGCAACTGGGTCAACTCTAGGACGTCCTCGTCCCCTACCTCGGGCCGGTGCCCTCCTCCGGCCTCTGGCAATGGGGGGAGCATCTCCTCCTAGGTTCAGAAAATCTGGCGCGTGCGTTCTCACCATCTGTGAGAGAGTGAGAGAAGAAACTCAGTACACCATCAACTGCACGATAAGAGATGAATAAATAGTAGTTTCCTAACACCCTATAGCCTCTCAAAGATAAATACAGACGTTTCATACTAACAGGTTTAGTAAGAAACAAATTTAAATTAACAAACAAAAGCAACTAAATGTATATGACCATAAGCAAGGATAAAACCAAAATCATAAGTCCACTAGTGAGTGCCAAGATCTGACGTCACAAGTATGTGGGCTACTAGCAGAATATACAAAAGATTTCTACTCTACTGTCTGAAATATAACAGACAGAAAATAATCAAAAGAAAGACTCTGGTTGCTGCTGAACGGCTCGAAAGGGCAGCTCAACGTATAGTCTCGAACCAGCAGTCATGTGTGCACGCCAGTTTGATAACCAGATGCACCTGTCTCATATCATGCACATCAAGTGCAGGAGCGTAGCGTGAGTACATAAATAACATGTACCCAGTAAATATCTAGTCAAACCTCGAAGAAGTAGTGATGAGGGGTCGACTTTGACACTTACCATGGGCCTGAAACATGATAATATGAAGTTCAAGTTAAGCATGAAATATAAAATTATAATAGAACTCAAAGTAGGAAATAATTAAATAATCCTTCATTTCAAATAAGAACCAAGTCATTTCTCTCATCTATTTCTTTCACCTTTCAAGTCCGTGAAACAATATTAAATGTACAAGTTCTTGAAGCCCGTGCTAATCCCGGGCCAAAACTAAAGATATAAAAGCAAAACTTTCATTTCACTCCTTTAATATTTTAACTTCCATTTTGATCACTATTTTCACTTCAAATAATGAATTTGAACCAAAACATTACTGAATCCAACCAAATTTATTGTGTTTAAAAAATTAATTAAAGTTAACCAAACGAGAGATTTTAAAGATAACATGATCATGACAGATAACGCTGACCTTTTAAACACATATGAGCTCGCTAAAGTTTAAATATTAAGTAAAAGAAATGCCTAAATATAAGTAGAACAATTTTCAGAAACTCTCAAATTTTATAATACATATAAAAAGTAAAGAAATGCCTACATGTACAAAACTATAATAAACAACAAATGAAAAAGGAGAATGAGAGAACAACAAGAAATAAGAATTTAGCAAAAAAATGACTATTTTTCAGGTTAATAAATAAGACCAATAGAAGAAAGTAACTGGGAAAACAAAGTCCAATGGATAAGGATGCTCCTTCCCTACGAAGGTTTTCGAGTTCGAGCCTGGGTGTGAAAAAATTCTTAGTAGGGAGAGCTTCCTCCAAATAAGCCTTACACGACGCGAATCCAAATTAATCGGGCTCCAATACGGATATCGGACACCAGATAAAAAAACAAAAAACAGAAAAATAAGGTAGGAGAGCTTTTAAGAAGTAAACCATAAAACAAAAAGTAAATTTGACTTTAAAAAATAAAGCCAGAACCTAGAAGTAATTAATTAAAAAGTTAAATTAATTGCATAATACCATTGCAAGTTTCAAAATCTAACTTCACTAAACTATCCAGATTTTAAATTCACTTAAATATTTAAATCATGATTTAGTATGGAATATATAAATCAAATTAAACTCTTAAGAGTATTGTCTAGTAAAAAAATCATCACATTAAAAAAATAATTATAGATGAATTATTTGTATAACAATAAGACAAATTTCATTTAATAAAATATCATATAAATTTGTTTGCATATATACATTTAAAAATAGAAAAAAGTTATGAGTTTCGTAAAATCATCATCAAACCACATTCTATCATAATTAATAGCTTGTTTGACCAAGCTTCTTCAAGACCAAAAATACTTTTTTTTAAATATATTTTTTTTAAAGTTGAGGTGTTTGGACAAGTTTTTAGAAGACAAAAAGTGCTTTCTAGTAGAAGCATAAGAAATTTTGTAGAAGCAAAAAAAAAAAAAAAAATTACAATCCNAAAGTGCTTTTAAAATTAATTAGCCAAATATAAATTGTTTTCCCCAGAAAAGTACTTTTGAGAAAAAACACTTGTCAAAATAAACTGATTTCAGAAACATGACCAAACAATCTATAAATAATGTATTCAGATAATAGTATCTGAACTAATTATTCTATTTTCATTGAATTACTATTTCACTTGTGATAGACAGTTATGCGTAATACTGTTTAGATAAACTTATTTATGTTATTATGGGTGTGCTAAATTAATTATTTCGCACATATTACATCTGCAGCAATAATGTAAGAGACATAGATAAAGAGGAGTCTCGAATTTGATTCTAACATTTGTCCAAAGCAAACCTGTGAAGAAAAAATCATGTTCTTACACGAGTACAACATTACCATGGGCTGTATGGGTCCCATGTAATATAGGCTTCTGACTCGTTTACTATTGGAAACCAAAATACTCAGTAAACCGCCACCTTTTTCTCTGTTGTTGTCTGTGAAAATAAGGCCAGGACCTAGAAGTAATTAATTGAAAAGTTTACATTTTATTGGAAACTTTTGTGAGGACTACAAAATTTCTTGGATTTCCCTTATTATATATAGTAAAAAAGGGTTCCAATATCTTTACGCAATATATACATAATATTATATTGTGCACTGCTGGGGGGTCGAACGACCCGAACCATATAATATATCAATAAATCATGCCGAAACGAATGACCCGTTCCCATGAGAGTAGTGGAAATTTACCCCACTCGCAAAATATATTTGCGAAGCGGTTGAACGTAGATTTTTTCAAGTTATCAGAATACCGCTCCATTCTTTTTCAATTAAGAAATTCAACAAGGAATCTTTAAAATATTTAAACCCTCAACTCCGCTTTAATCCAATAATTGGTGAGCATAAATAAACAATGGTTTCAACAAAATATGTGTAAACCTAAGTCTACCCCGACATAAGCATGAATAGTAGCTACGCACGGGCTCTCGTCACTTCATGCGTACGCAGCCCCCATAAATAGAAACACATATTGATTAAGTTCACCTATCGGGTTAATTACCTCTTACAAGGTTAGAAAAGGCTTACCTCGTCTCAAGGCCAACTTCGCGGTCCAAGAAAGTGCTCACACCCTCAATTCACTGCCGAATCAACCCAAAACTAATCAAATAGTGTATAAACTAATAAATATATACTCAAAAGCTCGTATTCAAACTATTAGAGAGGTTACCCAATCCTAAATATAAGATTCTTAAAATTCACCTCAGGCCCACGTGCATGGATTCCGAAAATATTCGAAGAAAGTTGTGACCCATAACCCCATGAACTCAAATATATGTTTTTCATCAAATTCCATAACCATTTTCGTGGTCAATTCCTATTTTTACCCAAAACCTAGGTTTTCATCTAAACCCTTGATTTCACAAATTTTTACATGTTATCTACCCATAATCTATGTATTTATATAATGGTGTATAGGAATTACTTACCTCAAAGTGATAGGGGAAAACCCTATTTCAAAAGCTCCAAAAATCGCCCAAGAGATGAAAAAAAATGAGATAAATGGTCTAAGTTCTGCATTAAATGAGCTGGGGAACAGGTCTTTGTTGTCGCATTTGCGACACCGGGTTCGTAAATGCGGAGGTTGCAAATGCGATAAATCTCTCGCAAATGCGGACCCTGGGCTTTAGTTACTAAGGTTGCAAATACGAACACTGCTGAGGTCACAAATGCGGCTCAAGTGTCTCAAATGCGAACACTTCCCCATGTCAAGAATCTTCGCAATTACGAAGTTTTTCTTGCAAATGCGAGGCTCACAAAAGCGAAACTCACCCAGTAATAAACAACAGAAAACTGAAGTGTTTTCTCATCCCCCCGAACGTCCGAAACTCACCCAAGCGCTCGAGGCTCCACACCAATTATGAGGTCATTTACTCAAAACTTCAACCAAATTCAAACTTAGCCTTTTACGGCCCACTTAAGGAACCAAGGTTCCGATTTCAACTATGAGGTCATTTACTCAAAACTTCAACCAAATTCAAACTTAGCCTTTTACGGCCCACTTAAGGAACCAAGGTTCCGATTTCAACTATGAGGTCATTTACTCAAAACTTCAACCAAATTCAAACTTAGCCTTTTACGGCCCACTTAAGGAACAAAGGGTTCCGATTTCAACAAAAACCTTTCCAACTCTCAAACTAATCATCCTCGCAAGTCATAAAACAGTAAAAGCACATACGTGGAATATTATTCAGGGGAGCGGGGTTCTAGAAAGCAAAACAACCGATCGTGTTGTTATACTTATCATGTGTTTAAGTTGACTAAGGATATTTATGGGCTAAAACAAGCACCTAGAGCTTGGTATGAAAGACTAAGCTCATTTTTGGTCAGTCAAGGATTCTTAAGAGATAAGATTGATACTACCCTCTTCATCAAAAGGTCATCTTTGGGAAATATAATTATTTAAATTTATGTTGATGATATTATATTTGGAAGTGCTAACCTTGTTTTATTCAAAGAATTCTTACATCTCATGCAAAGTGAATTTGAAATGAGAATGATGGGAGAATTAAATTTATTCCTTGAACTTCAAATTTATCAAACAAATGAAAGAATCATTATATGTCAGACAAAGAACACGAAGGAGCTGATACAAAAATTTAGAATGAGAAATNATCTAATTATTTAAATTTATGTTGATGATATTATATTTGGAAGTGCTAACCTTGTTTTATGCAAGGAATTCTTACATCTCATGCAAAGTGAATTTGAAACGAGAATGATGGGAGAATTAAATTTCTTCCTTGAACTTCAAATTCATCAAACAAATGAAAGAATCTTTATATGTCAGACAAAGAACACGAAGGAGCTGATACAATAATTTAGAATGAGAAATGCCAAGGCACTTGGAACTCCCCTGAGTCCAGCTACATCTCTTGACGAAGATGAAGAAGGAAAACTAGTGGATGAATCAAAAAGATTATGGAATGATTGGAATTATAATTTATTTAACTACCAGTCGCCCTGACATAATATTTAGTGTGTGCAAATGTGCCAGGTTCCAAGCATAACATTTAACAGTTTTGAAAAAATTTATTAGATATCGTATTGGAATTACATCACATGGATTATGGTATCCACGACTTAACAATTTTAAGCTTGAAGTTTTTTCAGACGCAGAGACTGCAAGAGACAAAGATGATAGGAAAAGCACAAGAGGAACTTGTCAACTACTTGGAAAATTGCTTATTTCTTGGAACAATATGAAACAAGGATCAGTTGCATTATCTACAACTAAATCTGAATACATTCCATAGAACAATGTTGTTATCAACTACTTTCGATGACTCATCAACTAAGTGACTATGATCTTTCTTTTAAGCCTGTTAAAAGTTTTGTGACAACTCTGGTGCCATCTATCTTTCAAAAAATCCAGTGCATCATTCAAGGGCCAATTATATAGATATTATGCATAAATTTATTAGAGAAGGGTGATATTGAATTATCGTTTCTTAGCACTGAAAAACAACTAGCTGATCTTTTTACTAAGCCACTTCTAGAGGACTTATTTCAAAACCTTAGGGATCTACTTGGCATTATTACTTTTTCAAAATAAGGCATTGAAATTTTGGTACTTTTCAAGGACTGCGTGTTTTAATGATTTTGGTAAAAAATCTTTTGTACCGTGTACCTCATTATTACTGCATGTAGCATTAATTAAGCGCCTCAATTTTTAGAACTTCTTTCTGAATTTTTGGTTTATCGAGATGGAAACTGAGTCAATTAGTCATGCCTATTTTCTTTCTCTTCTCCATCAGTCACATCGGTTCAGCCCCGTCTATTCACCCCTCCCTCCATCTCTATAAGTTCTCCTCTTATCTGAGTCTCTCTGTGCAACCTCCACTCAAACTCTCTAATGGCTAAACCTTCAAAAAATCCTTATGCTTCCACCCACAAAAGCACCCGGTCCAAAGGGAAACCCCCTTCTCAACCATCAAAACCAGTCACTATTGGCGCTGACAATTCAAAGGTGTTTCTCTTCTTCTCCATCAAACCTCTATGATGATGCTCGAATAGAAAATGCACTAGGAAAGTGCCCCACGGAAGAATAAATAGAAGCATTCACCCCTAAGAAAGTGAAGATAAACCTGGACAATGCGTTGGAGTCAGAATTGAACTATTGGGATTCACCAAAAGAGAAAAGTTCATCAACTTCAAAGGAATATCAATTGCTCATGGAAGATTCATCATCCTGAAAGAGATGGAAGCCCTAAAGTGCAAGATAAAAGATTTCTTCACTTTTCAAGGATGGGAAAATTATTTGCCCTAACCCCACCAAAAGTCTATAAAGATCTTGTCGTATGTTCTATGCGAATCTTCATTTCCGGAAATATGATAAAATTGAATCACTCGGCTAGGTCAGCACATCATTCTAGACTGGTCTACTTTTGATTCTTTGTTTATGTGTAAATGTTCTGGCTACTCTGCTCTGTTTAAAATTTCCTAGCCTGATGCTTTTGAAGTATCGTTTGAACAAGCCAAACAATGTCTTGTTGATTCCATGTCAAATCCTCTACCAAATCAATTAGGACCCAATGAAATCAATTTTGAAACCCATATTCTTGCCCACATTGTTGCCACTACCATTCTTCCTAGAACAGGTTCCTACATGTCACTATCTCAAAGGGACACCCTTTTAGTCTACTGTCTCCTCACCAAGCACATGGTGAAACTATCATTCTATGTAATAAACTTCACGATTGAATATGTTGAATATCCTCCGAGTCTACCCTTCGGGATGGTAATCACTCACCTCCTTGAGGCCTTCAATATCCCCCTCTCAAACTATCCCTATGTATCTTTTTCCAGGTGTTATGACAGTAGGGCATTTGTTAGCATGTGATATGTTGTTGTGGATGGTACATGGATAAAGAAGCACGAAATTGAAGCCAAAGTAACTCCCTCCAGTTACAAGGTAAAGGTTGATACTTCTCAGGCTGCTGTAAGCAATCCGGAGTTTCTTGAAAAGATAGCTGCACTTGATGACAATGTGACTACCATCAAAGAGCTACTCCTGGACACCCAAACCCCAGTTGGAGATATCGACGCAGTTACAAAGGAAGTAGGATTTGACGTGTTTAAGTGTCACGACCCAAATTTCCCTACGTTGGGTACCGTGGTAGCACCTAGTCTTAGGGACTAGGTAAGCCTAACATTTAACCACAATATCAATAATAAGAGAACTTTAACAATTTCGATTATAGAAATCTTGACTGAGTCTACATTTTTCAAAAAACCCAGTAGATACAAGTCATAAGCTCTACAAAATTTTTGTACCAAATCTAAATATAATTGTCTAGGAATAAGTAAGTACAGTTGAAACAAACAGGAAGGTGACACCGAAGCCTGCAAAAGCAGCAACAGGTTACCTTGAGTCTCCTCAGCAATCATCCGCGCTGCTACTAACAACCAAAACATGGATCTGTGCAAACAAAAATGCACAGAAGTGTAGTATGAGCACACCACAACGGTGCCCAGTAAGTATCAAGACTAATCTCGGTGGAGTAGTGACGAGGACTAGTGAAGACACCACTGGTCTACAAGATAAATAACATGAATGTAGAAATGACCGAACGTTACATCTATCTAAGACTTCACGGAATAATTTACAACAATGACAATATAAAGCGGAAGGAAATTACAGAAATCAATCACGAAACAGCACAAAAATACACAGAAAGATGGACAACAAAACAAGCCAAACCGAAAGGAAACACAATACAATAGAGAACACCAATAACTCAATTCTACATCGGTTTTTTCACCGGGGGCGTTAGCCATAAAATCCATAAACTAGTGGAAATCTTTAAACAACAAATCATATGAAAAACTTTTGCAAATAAAATCATTTTAGAATGGAAGAGTTTCTTTTGAAAACATACTTTCTCCAAGAGTAGATATAAATATATTTAATAGAGATAATTACGTAAAACATAGTTTCTTTCAAAATACGAAATTCCCAAAGATGTTTTCCCAATAAATGACTTCCAAATATCATTTTAGGCAAGACTAGTGCGTTTCAAATATACCTTCGATATGAAAGTCATTCAAATATAATCTTTTCGAAACCATTTCTTTTTTTCAATAATACCTTTCAATAAAACCCCTTAATCAAAATCTCCTCAAGATTTACCTACCGGAACTCAGTCCGTAACTCAGAAATTGCCTTGCAGTACATGAGGAATATCAAATCTTGCCAATAAATGCAGTAAGAGATCAGTAGGAATATCCAAATTTAGAACAACGGAATAAAATTTAAAGAAAAGTGCACGGCATCACCCTTCGTGATCTTACTCTCATCCTCATCAAAACAAGTGTACGACATCACCCTTCGTGCTTTACTCTCATCCTCACCAAAACAAGTGCACGACATCACCCTTCGTGATTTTACTCCCATCCTCACAATGCAATAAATAAATAAAACGGCACGACATTATCCTTTGTTCTTTTAAATGTCATATCATGGCAAGGCATCACCCTTCGTGCTTTTACACTCTCATCCTCACAATGCAATAAATAAATACACGACATCACCTTTCATGCTTTACACTCTTCCTCACAATGAAAAAAATAAATAACGGCATCACCCTTTGTGCTTTACACTCTTCATCACACAAACAATATCAAGAACAACAATTTTGCAAGGAACACCAACAATATGAACCATAAATCACAACATCCCGGCAAGGGAGTCAACAATATAAACAATATCATTAACAGCATAAACAGTAATAGAAACCATAACATTCCGGCAAGGGAGTCGACAAGGCAAACAACATCATCAACAATTGAATAATAAGAGAAACCACACAATCCCGACAAGGGAAACAACTATAACCAATCTCACCTAAACTATTAACTTCACGGAATAAACTCAACTTCAACAGAGGCCCAGTAATATGCAACATCAAGGAAATACCAATGACATAAATGTCTAACGATTAGACCTAAGTAGCACTTTAGGGAATAGTCATATAAATTACAACGTAGCCACGGGCATGCTTGACTCCAACGAATAGATGTTCCAACTACGACTTGTCAACTATAAGGCTAGATGACACTAATTATAGTCAATTAGGCAAGTTAGGGAGAAAATATAGCATGATGATGAGAGAAGTAGAATATTTAGTTACGTCAAGTAAGGTCAAATAGCCAACGAAGGTATCCAAAAACAAATAATTCTAGTTTAAACATGAAGCGATGAAATTAACAACCAAGGATTCAACCATTCGTCCGACCAGTCAGACATAAAGCTCCCCTTACCCAAATAGGAATTATAGAAGATTTCAAAGACGACTCCCGATATTTATCCTTCCAACTATGTTGTAATCACTCATGATAGTATTCATTCTAGGCCCAATGACCCTTTCTCGTCAAACACGACCACTTTGATGACATGACGCATCAATACAACCCAAATCCCTAACCTGTGAAACTCGTGCACTCGATAGTAATATCCCACGAACTCAAATCATAGAAAAGATTCACACAGGAGGACTATTACGCCATTAACAATTACCATCACAACACCATGCTAAGAGCCTGCCACATATCGTTAAGCCAAAACACACGAATCTGACACCGAGGATCATAATTCCGCTACAATGAGTGGCCCCATCGAAACGCTTGTCCACATGAAATACTTAAAGCCACCAATAGATAACATTTACTTAGTCATCTGAAACTATTAATGTTGCCTAAGAATTTTGACCTTCCTTCTAGAACTAAACCGTGAACACGCACAGGCAAATGTCGACACTACACAACGTACCTCATACACCATACCATCCTATGATAAATATTGAAACTTCATAGCCCCTCCGAATCCACAAGAAACTACGTACCCAACTAGCCAAGAATTTACATTTGACCCCATGTAGAAGCAAAATCACTATACCTCTCATGCTTCTCACCGCAGTAGAAAATACAGATCTCTAACCGTGGTAGAAACCATCAGGAACTATTCGAATCCCATTTGTACAACACAAACTGTCAGAACTGAATCCTTCTAACTCAACCACGCTACACAGGTCACCAAAACCCAAGACCATTGCTAGGAAACACATGTAGAAACTCATTTCCTCATAAGCACCCAAAGAACTAATCATATCCCTTACCATGCTGATCCGACCAACTATAAAGCTGTCCTATTTATCCAAGTTCCTTATGACTTACCCTCGAATTCATAATTCTCCTTGTCATAGTACTGAAATTATAAACCTAGACTCACCACACGAGACCCAAGCATAAGACCATACAGTTTAAAGATCATAAGCCGTTGAACACTCTCTCAACTATCCCCAGAAGCACCACATTTAAAATACTTACCCCGAAGAGACTTCCTGCGAATCTAACGTCATTACCTTCACCTTCCTGATACTGATATGAAGAATACATGATAATGTGGAAATGTCACCTGTATCGACACCCTCCAATGTAGACCTCATTTTCTAGCCAAATACACATCCTAAAGATTTCCAGTTGTTACGTATAACCTTGAATCCATCAGATCTATTCTCAAGAGTCATCAACTCTACACAACTCTCGATTACACTGATCAAGCAAATCGAACGACCTGACCCCGCTTGCACACCAACATACTAGGAAGTAACCCACACTTCGAAGCAACCAAGCAAATTCCTACTTCACACAGACTACACCATTTATTGTTAAAACTCAATCATTTAATAAAACCCTTTTTACCCACAGAGTACATTACAACCTGTATCGAAGAATTCACATTAATCGAGTCATTCCCAGACTCCACCTCTGCAGGTCATAGCTGATTCACCAATATACCCCAAACTGAAACCAATAAATCACATAATCGGGCAACCAACTAATTATTAGTAGACTCCCTCACTTGGCTCAAAGCCATAGATCAAAACAAAAGTAACTCACAATGCCCATACGCTGTCACTTCCACAATACCGTAGTGGGATTCAACTAAATCCTTCATAAGCTCATACATAACTCAAGCCATTAAGCATCCCAAATCATCTCCAACCTCGCATTCACCATTGCAATAGTCGTGCCAACTCCCACAAGTGATCTAAACTCAAATTTCAACATATATCAATTACTGGTAAAAGAGAACTTGCAAAAACACAACAACATAAGAGGTCTTCCCAAACACTCACGACTCGAGGCCATATGCCAACTCCAGACAGAAGTCAAACACTCAACGGTTCTCACTACATATCCAGCCCACCCTTTTTTTTATCACAATCAAGCAATATGAACACATCTCACCCGCAAATCACACTGACCACATAGTCATCTAGTCACAAAGTCCCATAAAAAAGGACACCAACGGACATATATGTCCCCCAAATATATGTACTCACACAACGAAATCTCAGCACTCAAGCCACAGACGAAATCCGGCCTCAAATCCTCCACACTGGCCCATTATCAACATGCTAAAATCACATCTCATCCATGGATGTCACAAGCCGTCGACGCACAGCTGATACCAAGCGCTCACGTGCGCGTTCTAATACATGAAAGGAGTTCAAAGAATTACGCTTCAGGTTGAATTAATGGATTCACACGACAAGAGTTCGAGAATGTGAGATTTTTCCTAAAGGTTCTTCAGCCTCTCGAAGATAAGTACTGAAATCTGTGAATCGATCCGCAAGACTCTACTAAACCTGCTCATGACTGGTGAGACCTATTTAACCTAGAGCTCTGATACCAACTTGTCACGACCCAATTTCGGGGTCGTGATGGCGCCTGTCGTGGAACCAGGAAAGTCGCCCCTTTGTTTCTAAGCTAAATTCAATTTCCACTAAAAATACAATTTTAAATGAATTTATTGGTAATACTAAGAGTCTGAAGTTTTAAATCAATATTTGAAAAAAAATTTAAAATTTCCAACCCCGGATCCGGTGTCACTCAGTCATGAGATGCAATATCATAATATAGAGAAATGATGAAATAGACAATATAGTCTCAAAATAAGTGCAACAGGTGGAATAAGGAAGAGAAGACGAGGTCGCGATCTCCAGCTGCTACCTCGACAACTCCAATGAAAACTCTGACATCTGCTCAATATCCACTACCGGGTCTTGGTGTTCTGGGATGTGCACAAAAGGTTCAGGGGGTAACGTGAGTACACAAACTCAGAAGTAACGAACCCAAACTCTGGGCTGAGAGGTAGTGGCGGACAAAACCTCAGAATTTACAATAAACAATATACAAAAATTAGACATGCTAACAGTTTATCAGAATGAGTAAATATGCCAAGTATGCCAGTATACTTTACATGCCATCATAAAAATATATGTATGAAATCAGTGTGGATATGCACATAGTGTGCACAACCCTCACACAACAGTCCACTCAGTACTGTATATGGCTCTCAGGCCCAGGGAAAAGTCCATCCCCGAATGTACATAATCTTTGGCGACCGTAGTCACTCCGTACTAAGGAAAAAGGCCAATCCAGCCCCACGGAGAAAGTCCATCTCCGGAATACAACATTCGGACTAGATACATGTCAAGAGACGATCTGTCCCTCACATAACATCTATTCGGACACGATCCATGCGTAGGGAAAATCCATCCCTCAACATCAATTGCGCTCCCTGGGGGTGTAAAGACTCCGGCGAGGCCCTAGTGGCCCAAGCGCCATATCAAGCCAACAGAGGCATGATTTACGTATCGCTGCGGCGTGCAGTCCGATCTCATAACTGTATCAATAACACTCTCTCGGCCTCACTCAGTCATTAGTCTCCAGTCTCAATCACATGGATCACAGATGCATCCGTCAGCCCGAAACAATGATAAGTATGCATATAATTAACAATATTGAGACTAAGATATGAAGTGATATGCTATAACAGGACTGAGTATATGAAATCAAATAATCACAAAATGAGACAGTAATACACGACCACTCGGGTCTCAGCATTTTCGGCGTGAAGCCTAGCATTCATACTTAACATGATTCCTAACAGGTTCACAATTACCACATTAACATAAGCACATATATCATCAGGGAAGAACCACTAAGGGGTGCCATGGGATAAGACAGGCCAAAAATACTTGGTGTACGCCCGCACGCCCGTCACTTGGCATGCGTGTCACCTCAATTATAGTCATAAATCATTTAGCTCGGGGTTTCGAACCCTCAGAACCAAGCTTGGAAACGTTCCTTACCTCAAAACCGGCTAAAATACTATTTTGTAGTTTTTTTGCCTCTAAATTCAGCCTCCGAGTGCTCCAAATCTACCAAAATTCAGATGTATATCATTATAATATGCCAAGGAACAAACCCTAATCGAAATTTATCAAAAATACTCGAAAATCCCGAAATTGGTTAAACCCGACCCTCGGGTCCACATCTCGGAACTCGATAAAATTTACACCACTAAAATCCTCATCCTCCCACGAGTCTATACATACCAAGAACACTGAAATCGGAGTCCAAATGGCCCCACAAATTCCCATTTTAAGGTCTCTAAACCACAAGCCTTAATTACCTATTTTAGCACTGTTTTTCCCTAATTTTCACCACTAATCCGACCTTTAATCATATATAAACGAGTTTTAAGTCCCAAATCCTTACCTCAATGAAGAACTATCGATTTCCCTCTTCAAAACCCTTCAAAAGCTTCAAACCCGAATAACAATGGTAAAAGAATGGCCAAAATTTGCTAAGGGTTCTTTTTATAGGTTCTGCCCAGCAATGACCGCACCTGCGTTCCTTTTCTCGCACCTGCGGACTCGCACTTGAGGTCCCAGATGCGCACCTGGAAAAATGACTTAAGTCCGGACTTCCGCACCTGTGGGCTCCCAGGCGTGACCAGGCGTCCGCATATGCGCTCTTTGGCCAGGTCCACCTCTTCCGCACCTGTGACAAATCCTCCGCACATGTGACTCCGCAGGTGCGGTCCAAACCTCGCACCTGCGACCTTTGCTGACCCAGCCAACTTTCACATCTGCCGAGCCTTGTCCGCTTTTGCGGGCTCGCACCTACAGTTCCCCATCCGCAGGTGCGGAAACAACAGAAGTTTCCCACCCGCAACTCCAAAATGCCAAAAATCATGTCGTTACCCATCCGAACTTAACCCGAGGCCCTCGAGACCCCAACCAAAAAATACAAACAAGTCATAACTGATCATCCGGACTTAGTCAAACCCACGGAACACCCAGATTAACATCGAAACACCAAATCAACCCATGATACAAGCCTAAGGATATTCAAACTTCTGAAATTCACCAACGACGCCGAAACTACCCAAACCTCATCCAAATGATATGAAAATTTTCACACATATCCAGAATGAAGCTATGAACCTGCTCCAATTTCTGGAATTCCAATCCGAACCCGACCTCAGAACTACATTCCGAACACACTCCTAAGTCCCAAATCACGTAACGAAACTATCCGAGCCTTAAAATCCGCATTCTGATGTCGTTTACCTATAAGTCAACTCCCGATTGACTTTTCCAACTATTGAGCTCATTTTAGAGGCTAAGTGCCTTAATTTTCACCACGACCGCTCTGAACCCGAGTCAACCAACCCAAAACCAAACAAAATAGATGAACCACACAAGCAATGAAGCCGAAATGGGGGAAATGAGCTAAACTCTCGGAATGAACGGCCGGGTCATTACAACATATTTCACATTGTTTATCATTATCTTCAACAGCAGGATTTAATCTATTTTTAGACATAAACTTAATATATCAAAAATTAACATGTGAAAGTTTAGAATGCCACAAAGTAATAGATGACTCAATAATATAAGCAGAAACTTCAACTTTATTAATACTTAATTTGAACATGCCCTCACAAGAGTAGCCTTGTCCTACAAATACACCCTTCTTAGAGAAAATAATATTTTCTGCCTCTACAGCAGCTTTGAGGCCTTTCGTACATAATAAACTTGCAGAAATTAAATTCTTCCTAACATCAGGTACATGGTGAACATTCATTTAAATTATCTTCTTTCCCGAAGTGAATTGTAGTTCAACTGTTCCTTTTAGAAAAACCTTGGCGGTGTCATGGTTCCCCATTAGAACCTTTTCATCATTTGTTGCAACTTCATAATGTTTGAAGTAACTCTTGTCATTGCAAACATGAACTGTAGCACCGGAATCATACCACCAATCTGCAGATTTCATAGTTGCTGCCATGTTGCATTCGGTCACCATACTCAGATTCAAGTTGGTAAAGGCATAAATCATAGCAACAATATCCAAAGAAGAAGCTTGTTGTTATTCAACAATATTTACCCTCTTATGTCCAGCATTTTCTTCATTCTTCTGCCTCTTACGAAATATGCAATCTCTCTTAAAATGACCCATTTTTTCGCAAGTATAAAACATACCTTTCTTAATGTTTGAAGAATTTTCCTTTGGAGCAGCCTCAAACTTTCTCTTTTTTCCAGCCTTGTTTCCAAATTTTTCAGAATTGTTTGCCTTACTAGACTCAACATAATTCACCTTTGAACTAGTTTCCGCAGCATATTTATTTTCACGTTTTCGTGGCTCTTCTTTAATCCGAATATGCTTTGTCAACTAGTCCAAATTAAAGTCTTCGGAAGAATGTAATAATTTCTTCCTATAGTCATTCCAAGTGGCTGATATTTGCAAGTACAATAGCCACTTGAAGAGATTCAGAAACATCGACTTTAAAATACTTGAGTCTATATATCAACACAAGCAATTCATCAACCTGCTCCATGACAAATTTACCATCTACCATTTGAAATTCAAAGAATTTCATTCCAAGGAATCTGTTTGTTCCTTGTTTCACAGCAGTATATTTTTGTTCCAAGGCTTTCCAGACTTCTTGTGGTGTTTTGAGAGGACGGAACAAGTCACATAAACGATCAGAATGTGAGTTTAAAATAAAACCTCTACAGCGCACCTCATCATCTTCATGTTTTTTGCGTGCAACCTTAATTTCATCAGAATCTTGAGCAGTATGTTCTAGCATTGCAGAAAGATCAGAACTCTGCAGATATGCTATTCCCAACTCCGTGAGGAAGAACAACAATTTGTCTTTCCAGCGGGTGAAATTCGAGCCATCAAATCGATCCAGAAGCCTCCATTGCAGTGTATTAAATTCCTTAAGATTGTTGCATTTAAAAAAAAAAATGGGATGAAATAATGTGGCTTCGATAGTGTATTCATTGTCCTTAAGGAACTTAAGCTTCCCACTAATTGCTACAGGGATAAAAGTAGAATTCCTCCAGGATTTTACAAAGCCTCCGAAATCCGAGTTTCAATAATTAACTCGAATTTTCTACAAGAATAGAATATTTGTGAGTTGTAGAAAATAAGTAGAAGAGAAAGAGATGGGATTTTCAGATGATTTTGTTTTGGAGAACAGATAGGTATTTAGAATACCTATACTGGATCACAAATTTCACCATAGTAGGATGAACAGAGCAAGAGACTCCAAGTAAGCAAACTATATCATAGATACGAAAGTTTTCCTACAAAAGGGCTGGCTATTGCCAAGCTACACTAACAAATAATTTGCTTGTAGTCGCATCAGTTTTCCTACCAAAGGGGCTGGCTTCAATAACCCATAAGGGACGCCTTGCCTAGCTACAGAACTCGGAAAACTGTTGTAATACAATCAACCCAACTGTTAAAACTCAGAAAACATTCGTACTACAACAAGCTAACTTTCTTAGAGTATTCTTACTCTATTTTCATACATGGACTGACCTTTCCATCCATTCGAAAGAAAGAACAAGAAGGAAATTTAGAAGGAACTCATATGTAGTATATCACAAAGGTTTAGAAAGGTTATAAGATAATCTTACGACTACTACAAGACCTCCTTTATATAGGACTAGGAGGTTATTACAAGACAAACCTGCATTAAATTAAACCTATCTTACATGGGAAACCTATCTACAAGTGGGTCCCTTTTTACATGTGAAGGAAATTAGGAAAAACCAACTAAAAGCTCCTGAAAACATGTGACAGGGGTGAAATATACATGGTTTTTGCATGTGACAGGTTGTGGGAGCATGTGAAAATAGTGTGTTGCATGTGATGAAGCATGTGGAGGCATGTGGAAACATGTGAAGGCATGTGAAAGTGAGACCCAGCTGGTTTGGAAGGATGTGAAATTTTGTCTTCGCATGGGTAGATGATTTTTAGGGATTTTTGGTAGGTAATGTAGGATTATGGTGAGATTAACAAGGATTTAGATCATTGATCTTCCTGGTCTGTCTTCTAGGCATCTTTTCAGATATCTTGTATAGTAACACCTGGAATTTGTCGGTTCTTTCTCGGCATGTTCCTTCTCCTTTGGATTGTAGGATGTGATCCGTAACCTTAATCTGGAGATGTCTTGCGTGATATTTTCCCGGATGATTTCACACGGAGTTTGATATTCCTTTGCTGCTTCTCGGATTTTTTCCCAATGAGGATTAGTGTTGGTATAATTCAAACTTGCCCAATCTTTTGGCCATATTTCTTTCGGGATGCACCTATTTTGCTGGAAGATAACTCTCTGTGCTTCACTGTATTCTTCTTCCGTGGATGAAATGGACACGGGAAGTTTCCACCAGAATGCCGTCTCTGCTTGTGCCTGGACTTTTCCGTTAATAATCTTCATTGGCCTGTCAAACATGAATACTTTGCATTGTAGGAATCATTGAAACATTTTATCCAATATCTTCTAGACTTGAACCATAATAGAAACACTTTAAGAGCTGGTTCAATGTTGTCAAAATCCTTGAAGACATTGCACTTGAATTCCATGAAAATGTAGTGCTGATGGTACATGTACCAGAAAAACCATAATAATTCTTGTGGAAAATACTTCGCTTGAGCTATGAATATATGGCAGAAAGGATATTCTTGATTGACCCCATATGGCTTGAGAATTGATCCTTCGTGTTGCCGGAAAACTTGAAGCTCATAATAAGTCCTTATTTCCATAATAATTGACGGATCAAAAGGATCCATGAGGTTGAACAACTCCGGTGGATGATCTGTTAGCTTCAATGAACTTGTTCCCGATATATTTGAGAACATAAAAATCTGATTGGTTAGTTTTTACTTAGGCTTTATCTTTGCCGAGGAAAATCTCCTTGAAAATTCTTCTGGTCGAGATAGAAAATCTGCGAGAATATTATTCTTTCCTTTGAGGTGCTTGACTTGGAACATGTATAGAGAGAACCATTCAGCCCACCTGAGAATTTGCAGATTGGAAATAATTCTTGCATTCAACTGGATCATCTTTGGGAAAGCCTTCATATCCATTTCTCTCAGAAATTCTGTGTGAATCAGGAAAAAATAAAATTTCTTGATTCCATTTTTTACTGCAAGTATTTCCTTGAATGTGGAGTGATAATGTTGCTCCGCCTCTTTGAACCTTCCGCTGGCATATCCGCATATTTTTCTCTGGCCATCTTTTTCTTCAAATAGAACGGCACTCCAGTATTCATTGTTGGCATCAGTTTACAGTATTTTCTTACCGTCTGAAGGGATGTAGAGGGACTTGACATTTTTTGAAATCTCCTTTATTTTCCTGACTGGTTCATCTTGCTTCTTTCCCCATGATGGAGCATTTTTCTTGAGCATGTCTGTAAGTGGAGAAATCCATGTAGAAATATCTGGTATGAAATCTCTCACATAATTTACTACACCCAAGAATGAATCAACAGACTTATCTCTTCATAACAGGCACCTTTTAAAATCAATAGTCACCTTCTTTTGAATTTAAAAGAAATTAATTAAAAACGTTTTCTGAAATTAAAAGGCAAAAATGTTTTAATTAATTAAATAATAGGTGACTAAAATATTAATTCTGGGCTACTTAATTGGCCCAAAGCCCAAGTGCCCAAGTGCCCTAGTGCCCAAGTGCCCAATCTTGACTATTAATAATGTAGCCAAATTTTAATTTCCCTCCAAAATACCCTAAAAAAAGTCAAACTATATAAGACAAAGAAGTGCTTTTAAACACCTCTTCCTTTCTTTCTTTTTCCATTGAGGGGCAAAAAAAACTCTTCTCAAATATTCTCATCAAAAACTAACTAATCTAACAATCCCTCACAACTATTTTTAATGTGTTCTAACTATATATGATGGATCTAGAAAGGTTCGACATAACTAAAAAGACGGGCCAATTTGTGCTGGTTACATTCAAGGCCCAATTACGATGTGTATTATTTTTTTCTTTAATAATAATACTTTTTACCATAAAATAACAAATTTAAATAAATTAATTTAGTTGTTAGATAGATTAATGTGAAAGAAATTTCAAATGAAGAATCTTACGAGTTCACATAATATTCATCACAAATTTGATGAAATTCATCAATTTGTGACAAACATATGAAGTAAGTATACGCGGTCAATAAAGTATCAAAAAATGAGTAGAGTATCGTTCTCACGATAACTTGTGATTAATTATCAGCTAATTCAAGCAAAATACTAATTTATTTAGTCAAGAACAATTTCAAATTGATTTTTGTTTGATTAATTTTACCAACTAGAGTTGCGATTAAAAAGAATAACTAATTAACTAGCACAATTAGCACGAAGATTTTAATTCAATGAGAAATAATATTTCAGGGTCAAGTTTGGACAATAATCCTGTTGAATTCTTCAATCAACTCGATTTATCAATTTATCTGGGTTGTTAACCTGCAAAGACAATAATACTCGAGAAAATTGACAACTTCTACTCGCCTATTCAATTTATTTGAACCCCTATATTCCTATGAAATTAGAGATAAAAAGAAGGCATTAACAATTTCTTGCACAATTGGCTAAGCACGGCAAATAAGTATATTTCTATCCGTATTCGCAAATCAATTTCGCAATGACTCAAGATCGCTCTCTATTCTATCCTATCGCAATAAAAAATTACCTCATTCAAGTTCAACTCATGATTCATATATACTTCACTGATAGCTAGGTCGTAAAACAGTTGGGCAGGATATGAACGAACAACCCAATATGATAAATTAAATCGTCAAATCAATCTCTGAATATCAACATTCATGTAAAACCATAACCCAAGAATAAATGAGTTTAGCCATGCATAGTCATATTAGCAATCTCAATTAAATCCCAAGAATACATAAAATTAATAAAAGAAGGGAAAAATAAAAACTCAAGCCGAACTCTATGATTTTCGAACATTGTGATGGCTTTTTTCGCTTTCTAGTGTGTTAGATTACCTAAAAGAGGCGCTTTTCCTTTTATATATTGCATACAAAAGTCACGTGCCAATTTTTTCCTTTTCTTTTCCCGAGTCAGCTTCTGGGATTGAAGATAAGCTGGATGCTTCGACTGCTTCGGCTTGAACTTCTGCATCGGATTGTAGGGTGGATGCTTCGCGTCCACCCTTTGTTCTTTCAACTTTGTTGTGCCCAGGTGCGAATGCTAAGGTGGATGCTTTCTTGAGACTTCACTGCTAAGGGTGCTTAAAATGGCATTTTTCTAGTCGCATCCAACATCTTCTCATATAGCCGGAGCATCGTTTCTTTATATTTTTTCACTCCAAAGTTGCATCCAACCTCTTCTCCTGTGGCCAAAGCATCTTTTCTTCATACTTTTGCATTTCAATAATTAACGTGTGTTAGGCATTTTTAACCCCAAATAGCACAAAAAAGTGGTTAAAATATGGGTAAATTAACATTAAAACATATAAAAATATGTCCAACATCACTATCCCACACTTAAACCTTTGTTCGTCCTCGAACAAGATAGAATCAACCTATAGTAGACAGAACAAAATTGAGCTTATAACTATCAAGCCACAACTTTTGAATTAAGTTCCGATCATACTTGCTAGATAAATTGCATAAAGAGTAATTTTCATAAAGCACTAGTTTGGAGCTCAGTAACTATAGTATTCCTAATTAGCATTTCTTGCTATTGTTCAATTATTACCAGCTTGTATCAACTATATTCAAAAGCACAACGAATACGATATGAGTCAACGGTATTCAAACGCGCGACAAATACAAATAATCTCAATTCTGAACCTCACGCTTTAAGAATGACTTATTTCTTACGAAGAAATCTCAAGATGAAATAGATAACGAGTGACCTCCCAACCAACCTCGTGAATTTCAACAACGAAAGCTGCGAAACGGCAACTGAGGAAACGACTCCCTGCGCGTCCCCCAGGCGAGATGGGTCACCGCCCCCACACTGTAGCATAACAAAACCTCGTGGTAAAGGAGCCTCCACGTCTGCAGAGGAAGGGATGCCCAAGCTATGAAAAAAATCTTTGAGGCGTGCTAACTGACATGCTAACAAGCGTCCTCAACAAGCACGTTCCAGTCACGACTGCCGACCGCGAGGACTTGCAATGTACAACAAATAGACGAGTAGTTCAACCCCACCCTTCCCTCAAACAACATGTATAACTCACAATGTCATTAATAGTGAAGGTGAAAACTCTCTAACCAACATTGTAAAAAGGATTGAACAAATGGAAAATTAAAACAAGGAGTTCTAAGACTAGATGAAAGAGCATCAAGAACGGGTTGATAAGATGCTTGGCGCTCCTAAGCTACTACCGAAAAGGGACGCATGTTGGTTCATCGAGTAGTCGTACAGTGACGATGACCTCGCATGCCATACCAAAGACCTTCAAAATACCGCCCTACCTCAGGATATACAAGGCATGACCGATCTCGAAGATCACGTGACTCATTATGTTACTGCCATGAAAAGCAACGAACTCGCCAAAGAACAAGTGTCCTCCATTTTGCTGAAAAACATTTGGTGAAACCCTCACGGGAGGAGCATTGACGTGGTATTAAAATCTACCAGCACGCTCAATAGAAACCTTCGAAGAAATGGCCAATAAATTTGTAAGCACCTATGCTACAGCCAAGAAAGGGGAGGCGAGAATAAATGATATATTCACCGTGAGGCAGTCCTTGGGAAAGGTGCTAAGGGACTTTCTCACTAGGTTCAACCGAGTAAGGATGACTCTACTAAACGTATCCGTAGGGGTGGTAGATGGGCTGAGAGCAACCAGAAAACTGTTGAGTCGGCTGATAAAATATCCCCCAACCACTTGGGATGAAATCCACAAGGCCTATAGCGCCGAGGTTCGTGCAGATGAATACGATCTCAACAGGCCAACTCACCGACTAACCTTAGTGCAAGATGAATCTAGAAAAGATCGAAGAGACAACACCAGAAGAGATCATCCGATTCCGCAATCTAACAGGGAACGACATCAACCATACATCAGGATAGTTGCTACGCCTCCCCCCTCCTCCCCACATGAAGAAGGCCCATCTAGGCCATGGACGGGAACTCATCCAAATTAAAGAGGTATGCCTCCCTTATTATCTACTCACAATTTTTGTATGTCACCTACAAAGATAGTCTACGCCCTGGAGAAGCTCGGACCGAAAGTGAAGTGGCTGCCAAAGATGAGATCGGACCTGAAAACTATTAAGTATGACTCACTCTATGAGTTCCACCAGGAACGAGGGCAAAAAATCGAAGATTGCATTTCCCTCATGAAAGAATTCGTAAACATTTTGTGGAAAGGGCACCTCAAAGAGCTGCTAAGTGACAGGGGCATGACCAATTTCACTAGAGGATGCGAACACCAAGGACTGCCAAAGCCACCCTCACCTGCTCGTACCATCATCATGATTATCGACGGAGCTAATGATGCATCTATCAACATCGTGAAGTTCGTCACTACCCACAAACTCAAGCGATCTATCACTCGCGAACAGTACGACGAACTCAAAGAAAGTTTAATCTTCGACTAGTCAAATACTGACGGTTGGACTTTTCCTCATAATGACTCCCTCCTTATTACTTTACGAGTTTTAGATACCAATGTTAAATGCATTATGGTAGATGACGTGAGTGGAGAGTGCATTATCCGTCCCCGAGTACTAGACCAAATGAGACTCGAAGATAAGATAGTGTCACGTTGCATCGCCTTAGATAACACAGCCACCCAATGTTGATACCCAATTTTTTCCAAAAATATTCTTAAAATTGCATATATACCTTCAAAATCATGCATTAATAGTAATTTGTATTTTTCCATAATTTTCCTATATTTTATTAATTTATCCAGCATTTTATTTCAAATAAATAGTTAAAAAATTTCATCACAAATGATTTCAAAAGCATTTCTTTATTTTATTTATTGTTTATGGTCCTATTAAGACCAAATTATTTCACAATTAGCCAAATTACCACCTTTTGGCTATAATTGCAATAACTTTGCAATTATAGTCCAAGCAAATAATTTTGCACTATTTTTATCAGAAATTAGTCATTTGTATTTTAAAATACTGAATAATCATTTTAAATCATTTCCAATGCATGAAATTCATTTTTATGATTATTAGCTATCTTTACGAATTATTGTAAGTAAATTTAATTGGGTATTTAACAAATATCCATTTTTCATTTTAATTCTAGCCCAAATTAAAACCAGACCCACCTGATTAAATCAAGCCCAAATACCCTAGGCCCAATCCACTATCCTACCCGACCCAATTCCCACTTAATCTGCACCGTTGATCATTTTGGATCAACGAACCAGATTCATTCTTACCTAAATTAACCTAAGAGACTACCCCCCCCCCCAACCCTCATTCTCTCATTCTCTCAATTTCTCTCTGTCGTCATCACATCTCATCTCTCTCAAGCTCTCTCTCAAGCTCTCTTCGCTAAACCCTGTTCATACTCACCGGCCGTTGGCTTTCTGGTAACGATGGTGGTTGCACCACCACCCGTAGCCTTCATGGCTCCCTCACACGCTGGATCCTTGCCACCATGAGGTCCTCAAGGGGACCAGAGGCCATTCAACTCACACCCATGGCCTTTTCATACCGTTCTCAGGACACCCTTGGCCTGTCCGAGTAAGATCTTTCTATCTTCGGCTAAAAAAAACCTATGTTTTCTAAGCTTGATTCTCTCTACCTCTGGCTATCTCTCTCTGAAACCCTAATTTTAGTTCTTGACTTTTTTGAGCTGTAACAGATCTAAGAGCCTTCTGAGTTATTTTACTGTTTCCTTAAAGATCTTTTCGATTTCTCAAAAATGCCTCTTCGTCTTCAAACTAGTGTTTCTTAAACACCTTTTAAAATAACTTTTCCTTCTGATTTTCAGTATTATCCTATGATTCTTGCTATGTTTTAACTGTCATTTAAGTTTTCCCTTTATCTGATTTATTATGTTGAAAACCCTAATTTTTTGTCTTAATCTTGGGTTCTAAGTCTGTCTTTAATAATATGTTTGTTTAATATATGTGTGTGCTTGTCTCTCATGAACGCTCTGAGTTTCTGTGATTTTACTCTATTATGTTCAGTAGGGTTTCTGATTTTTTCTTCTTCCGCTTATATTATGTTTATTCTGTTAACTCCTCTAATCAGTTATATCTTTTCTAGTTGAATCCTTGATTCTAGGTGATTCTTACTTTACTATGTTTCTGATTTTACTTCCTCTTTCCTATTATGTGTTTATTCCGTTTGTTCGTAGAGATTTGTGTTAATTCTCCCCTTAATCAATATTGCTCCTATTTGAATCCCTAATTTCCTGTAATTAATACCTTTCTCTAATCTCTTATGATTTCCTTGCTGATTTTCCGACCTTAGTTTACTTCTTGCCTTATTATGTGTTCGACTATACTGTCAACTGATTTTTATGACATTTCCTTAATTAGAATATTATGTACCTAGCCTTAATTTCTTACTTTCTACCCGTACTGTGATGAAATTATTTCCTTATGTGTTATATTCCAGTGATAAATGGTATCTTTCCTTATTTGCTACATTTATTCTACCGTTTGAAGTCAAATCATTTATTAAGGGAGTATTTATGCTGATTTTGGCATTAATTGATACCTAGTTCCATAATTACTGCATGACTTTGAATTTTACCTTATTATTCTACCTAGTTTCAAACTACTATATATACATGCTCTCTGATTAACACAAACACCTGAACACTTTGGTTCAAAAATTATCTCTCACACTCAAGGCTTTCTTGCTCTCCCTCTTTGTTACTTGCTACTGTTCTGAGTTATCGGCTGCAAGACAATGCTAATTATTGTGCTCTCCCATCCTTCACTTCTGTGTCTGCTATCTCCTTTACTGGTATGTTCTGATTTCAATTCAAGTCCCAAAACCAATATGTTTCTTTTACTGCTTCAGTTCATCCTATTTCTAATTGTTTCTATCTATGGTTTTGCTATGCAACCTGTAGTTGACATGTTTACATTTTTGTCCATCTAGCATGTTATGTTATGTATTACTCCCCTTAGGACCAGCATGAATATGTTACCCCCCTCCCCTTTTGTAGTATGTATCAATGTGACTCTGTTCAATTATATGTTTATTTTGTTTCTTGTATGAACCTTTCTTTGGCAAAACAATTTGTACCCTAAGTTGCTTAATTCTGTGTTGATTCTAGAGTTCATGTTATTCCCTGCAAGGAATGCTATGCTTGTACATTATGTGCTCTATGTGTCCCAATTCGCATCACCCCTGTATGATGGTTTGTTCTATGTGTGATGTTGAACCTGCTTTGGTTCTGTGTTTGATATGTGTTTGTTAATTACCATACTCTCCTCAAAAGTTGTTTTACTAAACCACTCTCTCTTATTTTATAAAACTATTTCTACTGAGTGTCTTTCAATAATTGTTTTCCTATCAAACCCTTTCAAAACTATGTCAAGCACTCTCACTCTACTCTTAGGTCTTTAAGTTCTTCCCCTCCAGTGTGTGACTGCTTTGGGATCCCTGTGAGTTCCCTCTAAACTCTGATGCACTGGGGTTGGCACTTCCACTGTGCACTTACTCAGTTATGGTGGTGAAATCTGGGTGTGAGCACTGCCCGGGATCCCTTGAGGTACTTAGGCAACTCTGACACACCCGGATATGGGAAAGGCTATGAAACATTTGGGCATTTGAGGTTCTGGAAATCTGGGCCTATTTTCAAGCTCCCTATAGTGCAACTTCTTATTTTTCTTTATCTATGTAATTCATTCAATATTGGTTTGTAATATTTATTGTAAACGAATATTGGGTTTGGCTAGTGAAAAGGGGAGGATAGCTATATATGTTATCAATATCAATGGGTAGAACCCATGCCTTAGGTTTACATTTCCTATATGTGCATTAGAATCCATGTTTAGGACCAGTACATTCTAGGCATGTCATGGATTAGATATCATGTTTTAGGTTTACTGCTTCAGCATCTCATTTGACCCTGTTTATCACATACAAATCCTGCTTCTAGGCTAAATAATAGCATCAATATAAAAAATGTTTCTCCTACATATCCTGAAATTATGTTGTGACTTCCTCTGCATTTAGAAACATGCTTTAGGAATTCTGCAACCATTTTGCATCTCTATGTGCATAGCAGATACCATGCTTTAGGATCTCGCCCAGTCACACTAAGTTAAACTACTGATGCATGAAAAAGGACGTAAGACAGTCTCACATTTTATCATCCTATTTTAAATAAACATGTAATAATCCTTCTATTTTGCAACACTTTGAACAACATGCTTTAGGTATAACAACTTCTAAACAGTATTTTAACAATTCTTGTAACTATTGTGCATTACCCGCCACGCCTAGGCAAGTCTTAGGTAATCAACCTTCATAAAACTAGAAAATTGTTTCTTTTGTGTTTACTGCTTAATGGTTAACGGGCTTAAAATCAGTAGGCAAACTGATTAGGGCCCCTGCTTCTAGGTTTATAAAATGAAACTGCATATCTTCTGTGTTTTGATATTCACTTAGACATCATGCTTTAGGATCTTGTCTAATAAAATTCCCGTTGTTTGTGTTTGAGTCGTGCTGATTACGTGCATTATCTGTGGAGTAAATCTGAACTTCTTAATTGTTCTTTCCTGCCTTTATTTGGTAAAGTCCTATTTGTTCTTGCATGTCGCGTAGTATTTTCCCATTTTAAACCTTAGGGATCTGTCTAGAAATGCCTGTAGGTAAAGGTCCTAATATCCTCCAGGACCATTAAGAAGGGACGGGTAACAGCACGCATAGAGCTCGTTAAACTACACTCGCTTAAATAACCACTAAGAGGTGGGAAAGGGTAGATATGTATATGATGACCAGTGCGTTAATGCCACGTGCAACCCCTTTCCGAGGAGTGATTAATGGGCATTGCATTGATGTGATCCTATAGGATAAACAACCTATGACTCCCCTATCCTTTACACATGTGTGCTTAGACTGTAAATCTTTCAAAACCTTATATATGTGCTTAGACTTTAAATTTTCTTAAGCTTTACTTCACTTGTATGCTTAGACTGCGAATCTTTTCAAAACCATTATTTGTTTAAGCTTATTTGCTACTTGCTTAAATTCACAAAGCCTTTTTGGTCGGGAACCACAGTTGTGGACTTTGAGGGGTGCCTAACACCTTCCCCTTGATGTAATTTGAAGCCCTTATCCAATGTCTGGTTATTCAAATCTGTGTTATAATGACCCTTAGTAGGTGCCCTAACGCACCTTAATTTGTTAGGTGGCGACTCTTCAATTCCTTACATACCCCTTTTCCCAAAAGGAAATGAGTTGTCCCAATAATGTCAAAACTCTAACCGATCCGAAAGGAGAGGGAAAAAGGGGGTGCGACAGCATGACGACTCTGCTTGGGAACTTCTAGGCTTTTACCATTTCAAACTGCTTTATTTTTAAATGAAACTGACATGTTTCTTTTTGCTTTCCTTTGTAACTGCTTTCAATCATAACTGTTGTATTAACCACTTTCATAATGTGCAAATACATGACATCATGCTTTTATTGCTTATTTCATTGTTACATACTCATGCTCAACATCATATTCCACTCGTGCCAATACAAATCCTATAGAAACACTTGATGAGTGGTTGTGCTCTTCTTATTTTATATCACCCTTAAATTGGGAAAGTCTTATTTGCGGTAAAACCAGTCAATCAGCGGTGCAGTCGATGGTTCTGTGCCTTCCCCCTTGAGTTGTCCGCTGAAGGTTACCATTTAAGACCCCATAGAAACCTTACTCTGTTATATTGTGCACGCATCATGGTCAAACCTAGCTAGGTTAATGTGTTATCCACACAATAACCCTTTAAGACAGCCTTGTCCAAGTCCACCGGGGTTTTCATAATCCCAACAGACACAATCTCCTTCTGTGCATTTATTTTGAGAATTAAATGCTTGTATGCTAATCATATGTGTATAAATAGTCGAGTCTGGCTGGGCTAAGGGCCTAGGCTATGTTTGTCTTATAGAAATATAAGGCACGAAGTCCCTAGATTCGGCATGGTCAGCAATATCCATCCAAAGCTCCTGAACTGGTGGGAAGACCTTTCCTCTAGTGATAAGAAACACGTAAAGAAATACCTGGGAAATTTACCGTCTCTCTTAGACATTCAACCCAACAACATGTTGATCGAGGCTGCCACCTTATTTTGGGATAGCGAAAGAGCTGTCTTCCGCTTTGGGAACATTGAGATGACACCACTGCTCGAAGATATAGGAGGACTAGCTGGGTTAGTCTGGGAAACCCCTGGGTTGTTGGTGCCTGAAAACCGCACAGGCAAGGGCTTTTTGAAAATGATGGGTTTGAAGAAGAATGATGATTTAGAATGTCTGCAACAGTCCTACATACCCTTTGAGTACATGTATGAAAGGTACGATCACAACAAATCGTACCATACCTACCACGACAAATTTTCCATTACATCTTTGGGGCACATCCACTGTAGGGTGTTTTTATTCATTGCATGTTTTCTAGGACTAATAGTGTTTCCAACAAAGAAGGAAAGGATTCACACTAGGCTGGCCATGATAACCAAGGCTTTGAATGAGGGGATTGACGGGCAAGCCTTCAGCATTGTCCCCATGATCGTAGCAGACATTTACCGAGCTCTGGAACATTATCAAAGAGGAGCTAAGCACTTCGAGGGTTGTAATATGTTACTACAACTATGGCTCTGAGAACATCTCCAAAAGGGTCAATACCACTAAGAACTTCCGCGCAGGGCTTGGAATGACCACATCGCTTTCCATCACCCCAAGTAGATGACATATATTCCCGACAGATTTACTTAGCCAGAGACTGCCAAGGAGTGGGTAGAGTTCTTTAATAATCTAACTGAGGAGCAGGTACAGTGGATGTTCGAGTGGTTTCCAATGGACGAATTCATCGTCAGGTCCAGGGATGCACCACACTTGGTGCTAATTGGGTTGAGAGGTATATATCGTTATGTTCCTCTACGAGTCATGAGACAAGCAGGCATAAAGCAAGTTGTGCCAAGAGTCAACAAGATGAGCCATTTCCGAGCTGACTTCCAGGATGATGATGTTCCCTACAAGTGCCGAGCCCAACACACATGGCACTGAAAAATCATAATGGAGAAGAACACAATTGAACCAGACAGGTACCATGCAGTATACGCACCTTTCTACCCGAGGTGGTTAGAAGATGACCTGGATGGGTTAGTCAGGCCAAGGATCAGCCGAGGCCATAGAATCATAGACGAGAGTGTCGAGACTCAGGTCATGTACAATCGGCTGTGCAAGACGATCCACGAGTCTGAGAATGAGCACCGTGAGACACATGAAACCAACAAAAGGTTGATTGAAGAATGGAAAGACATGGCCATCCGTTCCAACAAAAATCTGGAATACTTGGAGCGAGGAATAAAAGAGTTGGAAGGTAAAATCATTAGGAGGGTCGAAGACTGTGAGAAAGCTAAGGGGAATGAAGGAGGACATCTTGCCAGAGCATACTTACTACTAGGACTGCGTGAGCTGGGGAACCTGTTCGATGGGATCAAGGATGCCGAATTTGGGGAAGGTCCTTCTAGGAACCAAGTAGGCTAGGTTTTCCTTTTTTCTTTTATCAATGCAATAAGGCAAATGGCCATTAGTGACATTATTTCCTACTTATCATTTTAGTTTCGTTTTGGATTCTTCTATTTATATTTAATGAAATGAGGCATTTTGGAATCTAAGTTCTCCAAATCAACTTGTCGCTAGGCCTACCTAGGGCATAATGAGGCTCCAAATTAGGACACACCTTATTCTTGCACTATGTGTTTAGATACTATATATTTTCTCATAACCCTCACTAACTTGACTACCTTTTGTTTTTGTTTTTGTCTTTGTTTTCTTTGATTATTCCCCTCCCAAAGGTTGGTTCGTGCCTTCTGGCATCATTATCATATCACACAAGATCCAAGGGACCTCTACCTCCTCCTCCTCTTAGTCCACATAAAGGCAAAAACAAAGGCAAAATGGAAGATTTGAGCAATATCACAAAGGAAAACACAATGAAAGCTGAACGAACACAAGATCCTGACAATCAAGGTACTTAGGTTTAGAATGAGGCTATGACACAGCTCGAGCAAAGGTTGTTGAAGCTCCAAGGGGAGCTTGAGCATGTCCGGAATTTGGCAAATTTATCCATCTCACTAGGTGTCCCAGATGTCCACCATCCAAACATCCAAAATCCTATACCTCCTCAGAATACCCCAAACAAACAGAATCCTCCCACAACTCATCACCACACAACTCCACCGAAAAACCAAATTATTCAACTACAATGCAACACTCGCCACACTTCGAGAAACACACCACTAATCATCCCTGAACCACAAAGCTCCACAAATGACCATCTCTATGCTCAGGCGCCAGGCCATCATAACAACCCCATATACACGGAGACTGTACCGCATTCCACCCAACCCATTTCATACACACCTGAATCCAGTGAGAAGGATTTTTTTATCAAGAATTTGGTCAAAGAACTCAAGAAGCTGACTAGCCGAGTTCAAGGTTTTGAAGTAAGTAAGGGAGTTGAAGGGTTGAACTATGAAGATCTCTGCATATAAGCCGATGTTGAAATACCAGAGGGCTACGAACCTCCTAAGTTCGAGATGTTCGACGGTACAGGTGATCCTAGGGTCCATTTGAGGACCTATTGTGATAAATTTGTTGGAGTAGGAAGAGATGAAAAGATTTCTATGAAGCTATTTATGAGGAGCCTTACAGGGGATGATATGTCTTGGTACATCAGCCAAGACCCTAAAAAGTGGTCCATTTGGGTAAACATGGCATCAGACTTCATGGACCGGTTCAGGTTCAATACAAAGAATGCGCCAGACGTGTTCTATATTCAGAATTTTAAGAAGAAGCCCACCGAAAATTTTTGCGAGTATGCCACTCGCTGGAGATCTGAAGTAGCTAAGGTCAGTCCTACCCTAGACGAAGAACAAATGAACAAATTCTTTGTCCGGGCACAAATCTTGCAGTATTATGAGCGGCTGATAGTGATTGAAAACCAAAAATTCTATGACATCATAAAGTTAGGTGAGAAAATCGAAGAAGGGAATAAAAGTGGAATGGCTACCAATTTTGAAAGATGTAGGGGCCGTAATGGTTGCACAGGGACCCAAATCCCTACTGACATATCGAACCTCCCCACTCACCTACCAAGCACCCTCGCCCACATATCAGTCAGCTCCTCCACCAACATATCAATCATCTCCACCACCGACCTATCAGCCCACTTCTCCCAGACATTCTCAACCATCTCACTTCCTATCACCCCCTGCTCGACAATATTTCCCTAGACCTCGACCCAACTTCGACCGCAGGCTGCCCAAGCAATATACTGTCGTTGCTGAACCTATTGACCAACTGTACGAAAGAGTAAAAGCTGCTGGTTATGTTACTCTTATCACTGCTGTAACCCCTGAAAATCCATCCCAATAGGTCAACACAAATAAAAGCTGTGCATACCATTCTGGCATGAAGGGGCATAAAATTGATGAATGTCATTCACTTAAGGATAATATCCAGTCTCTGATAGATAATAAGGTCATCCAAGCAAACAAAGTTACTTCTAATGTCCGCAAAATTCCGCTCCCATACCATAGGGGTGGATGCATCAACATGATAGAGATAGAGGAAAAATGAGACCCAGAGGGGTCGATCGGATTGCTCAAAGAAGGCGATGACCCAAAGAAGGCAGTGGTCACACTTAATCCCATCATAGTCCAGATTCATTTTTCAGGATATGTTGAGGTAGCTATGTCAGTTCCATTCAAGTTTGAAGTGGCACCACCTGTGGAAGCACCTATGCCATTTGAGGTTGAGGTAATCTTACCTGCCACGACACCTGTCCCATTTGAAATGAAGATAACCGCACCAATTACAGTGACAGTGTCAACCCCGCAACTTTTGAACACCAATGTCGTACCTTGGGAATGCGTTGCTGAAGCAAGAAGGAAAGGTAAGGTTAAGATGGAAGAACCTGGTGTCGCACATGGTATGACCAGGACCGGAGGGTCTATACACCTGAACACTTCGCAGAGTCTAGAAAAGATGCTTCCAATAGGACACCCGTCATTGAAATAGGTCCAGATAATCTTTGGAGAAAGGTGCAAGCCAAAGAATATTCAGCCATAGATCAGTTGAGCAAGACTCTAGCCCAAATATCCATCTTGTCATTGCTATAGAACTCGAAAGCACACATGAATGCTTTCATGAGAGTGTTGAACGAAGCATATGTGACTAATAGCATCACATGTGGGGAAATGGCCAACATGGTAAGACAGGTGCTTGAAAGTCACAAGATCACTTTCCACGAGAACGAGCTTCCACCTGAAGGGCTAAGTCACAACAAGGCACTGCACATTACTGTGCAATGTGAAGATCGTTTCATTACCAGGGTTCTAATTGACGGAGGATCCTGCATCAACATTTGCCCATTGACAACCCTCAAAATATTGGGCAAAGTATTGTACGAGATAAGAGAAGTGTCCATGAATGTGAAGGCTTTCGACTGTTCTCGGAGGGCCACCATTGGAGAAATCAGTCCTTTTCTACATATGGGACCTACATGGTTCGAGATTGAATTTCAGGTGATAGATGTATCCACGTCATATAACCTGTTGTTGGGGCGGCCGTGGATACATGCCGCTGGGGCTGTGGCATCAACATCGCATCAAGCAGTAAAATTTGAATGGTACCACCAGGAAGTAATCATCCACGGAGATGGAAGCAACCCTATCTGTAGTCGCCAGACCATCCCGACGAGTGAAGGTGAAAGAAGGCTAGGTGGAGAAACATATCATCACATCGAGCGGGTCAACGCAATGGACAAGGATAAGTGGTGGGATATTAAGATCAAAAGCATATTGAACTGGAGCGGGTCCAAGCCTGGCAAAGGGCTCGGTAAGAATCTTCAAGGGAAGCACCACGACACCACTTTTGGGTTGGGATACGAATACACTTGGAAGGAGTATGAAGACTGGTCGCCACCATGGCGCGGTCCCTACTATCCATTGGAACAGCCTATACCATATTTTGAGCAGACTTTCCAGCAAGCTGATATCATAAGGGGGTCAGAAGAAGAAGAAACTCTAGCATCTTCGAAGAATCTATTCCTAGAAGACGAAGGCATGGACTGTTATGTTATTGTTGAGGAGGAGGAAGAGGAAGGCCCTATCATCCAAGCTGTGAGCAAGGGATCATTCCTCAAGAATTGGACTGTCAGACCATCCAGGGCTCGACGATTCCCAGGATAGCAAGGATGAACAATGTTATTTATTTCATTTTTGCTAATGATTTCCTTTTCGCATTTTTTGTTTTCCAATAAAATCCCGATGTTCCAAAATTTTTTGTTGAATTTATCAAAATCACTTTTACGTTTCAACGAATCAGTATTTATTTATTACCGTTTTTCTCTCATTACTTTTATCTATACAACATTACTATTTCTTGTCCTGATGAACCAATGACTGTGACATGCAATGAGACAACGCAACAAAAGGATAGCGATTCAGAAGAAGAGGATGTCATACCCAATGAAATTGTCAGAGAAGTTGAGGATTTCGAGAATAGACCTAAGTCCAACCTGGACGAAACTGAGGTAGTCGACTTGGGAGATTCATAGACTATCAAAGAAACTTGCATCAACATCCACTTGTCGCCATCAGAGTAAAAGGAATACACCCAATTCTTGAAAGAGTATGAGGACATATTTGCATGGTCGTACGATGACATGATTGGTCTAAGTACATCCAATGTGGCTCACAAGTTGCCGACCAATCCAATGTGCCCACCGGTAAAACAGAAGCTCAGAAAGTTCAAGCCTGACATGAGTTTTAAAATCAAAGAGGAAGTTACCAAGCAAATCAACACCAAGGTTCTTAGGGTAGTTGAAATATCTATATGGTTTGCCAACATCATGCCAGTACCGAAGAAGGATGGGAAAGTCAGGGTTTGTGTCAACTACCGGTATCTCAACCGGGCCAGTCCAAAGGATTATTTCCCATGCCAAACATACACATCCTAATTGACAATTGTGATAAGCATGAACTTCAGTCGTTCGTAGATAGCTTTGCCGGTTACCATCAAATTTGGATGGACGGAGACGATGCTAAGAAAATGGATTTCATCACGCCATGAGGAGTATACTGTTATAAGATGATGCCATTCGGCCTAAAGAACGCTGTGGCCACTTATATGAGGGCTATGACCACTATCTTCCATGACATGATACATAAAGAGATCGAGGTATATATGGATGACATCATTATCAAGTCCAAGAAAACCACCGACCATATAGCAGCTCTGAGGAGGTTCTTCAACAGGTTGCGAAAATATAACTTGAAATTAAACCCCGCGAAGTGTGCCTTCGGGGTTCTTACCAGAAAATTGCTTGGGTTCATTGTCAGTCACCGAGGAATAGAACTAGATCCTTTAAAAGTAAAATCCATCCAAGAATTATCACCGCCAAAGAACGAGAAAGATGTGATGAGTTTCCTGGGTCAC
>ML439140.1:0-53725 GCA_005239525.1 Nicotiana knightiana
ACCTTGTGGCCTCTGATATGGTGCTGCATTACCTTGTGGTCTCATGACACCCATATTTTCACTGTTCTGTTGTTGGTGAGGTGGTATATACGGTTGAACTTACTGACCCTAGCTCTGCCCCCCTTGTCTCTGGCTTCCATAATTTGACACATAATTCATGTTTTCTGGATAAGGAGGGTGATCACCTTCTGCATTCCACTGGTTACCAAATGGTTGACTAATGCAAGATGTGCATAAGCCCCCATTGGTTGTATCTACGATGCGTACCTGCCGCTTTTTCCCTGATTCTTCCACCTTCTTAGTTAGTATGCTCATTTGTGTTATCAAGGTGGCCACGTTCTCTACAATAGTATTGGATGGATCGAATGGCACTGAGTGGACTACAGGAGTAATGGGTGCATTCCTGGTTGTCCATCCTGAATTCTGCACCATTTTATCAAGTAAGATCTGACTTTCTCTCCACGTTTTACTCAAGAATGCTCCACCAGCTGAAGCATCAACATTTGCCTTAACAGTATCAGCCAGACCCATATAAAAATGCTGCCCTAACATCTGCTCCGGAATACCATGGTGTGGACAGATAACCAGCATTCCCTTAAATCGTTCCCATGTCTCCTGCAATGTTTTAACTGGTTTCTGTTTGAAGCTCAAGATTTCATCAATTTGTTGAGTAGTCTTGTTGGGTGGATGAAACTTGTTCACGAACTGCTTAACTAAATCCTCCAACATGGTAATGGAATTGATAGGGAATGATATTAGCCAAGTCTGGGCAGCTCCAGTCACTGAGAATGGAAACAACAACAGTTTTATTGCCTCCTGAGTGACGTTTGGTTGCCTCTGTGTTTTGCAAATTGACAGGAAGTTCTTCCAATGTTGTTGGGGGTCTTCGATGTATGACCCTGAAAATAGTCCCTTGTTCTGCAACAAATGCAGCATATTATTTGTAATCTGGAAAGATTCCGCCTGTATTTGAGGGACTAGTATTGCAGTGGCCAAATTCTGTGTTGTGGGTTATGCCCAGTCATATAAAGGAGCCTATGCCCCTATCTGCGCAACTGGGTCTACCACATCATCCCTATTGTTGTTCATGTTGTTTGGATCTTCCATGTCGGGTTCAAGTTGTTCAATTGATGATTGTTGTTTGCTTTTCCGGTTGGCCCAGTTTAGGGCCTTAAAAACTTTCTCGGGGTCTGATAAGGCTTCAACTACTTCACCAGTTCTCGATGAGTTTCTAGGTATGCACTTGTACAACCAAGTTAGCAAATGTTAAACTTTCAATGTATAAATGAAAATTTAAGAAAATTGACTATATTTCAGAATTTTGTATTTCTTCCAACTCCAATTAATAACACCGTTAATTCCCCGGCAACGGCGCCAAAATTTGATCATGCTCAACTATGTCTTATAGAAAGAATAAAAGGGCGCTGCAAATATAATCCGGGGTATTACGCCCAGACTCGATCCCACAGGGAATTTACGTATCAATCAAGTCTTCAGAATACGCAACTTTTACTTAATCAATTTTCTCAAGACTTTTAAATATCAATTGATAATTTTTTACTATTTCTACTAACAAAATTAATAAACTAGTGATTAACTAACAATATGGTGTAAACAATTCTAATAAAGGTCTAAGGTTATGGTTTCCCCCGTCAGTAGACTTCCTTCTTGGATACTTCTTATAGTTTGATTAATTGTCTCTATCAATCATGAACACTCTATCTACCATAAATCTCTCTCAAGTAATTATGATAATTTACTAGACGCACTCTCTCAAGTTACGCTAGCTAGATTGCATTACAGTTCACTTTAGATTGCACCCGAAGTATCGTTATTTCTAATCCAACTTCTAAACCCTCGGTTATGACTTTCGTCTATACTCCGGGAGTGATGTTGTTCAAACAACTACCTAAATATGCACTCTCTCTCAAGTAGATACATAATAAATAGGAACAACTAATTGAGGATCCTTTCAATCAACTGCAACAAGAACGTAGTTGAACAAATAGAGATTAACACCCAACCAAACTATATTACTATCACAATAAGTTCCTCCCCCAACGGGTTCCACCAAAACCCTAGATTAAGGAAATTAGCTACTCATGCTCATAATAATCAAATCCAAAATAACTTGCATAAATAAATTACAGAGTAATGAATAAAGGATGTAAAAATCAATGTTTGCTTTGCTGAGTAGTATTCCACAAGCTTCTCTTGTCTCTAATGTCATCCCCTTCAAAGTTGTGTTTTTGGGTCAATTTATATGTTTGGGACAAACCCTAAACGTGTAGGATACTTCTAGTCAAACCGGGAAACACTTAAAATCTTCAAAACTCGGACTGGGCCGGATCAGGGATCAGGCGTTATGGGCCAAATGCCTGGCTAACTCCTGGCATGGCCAGGCTTTACAGCCCAAAATCCTGGCTATATCCAGGTTCACTCCTTTTTGACTCTTGAGCGTATTTTTGACGTTTATGCCTCCATTTAGCTCGGCTTCAATCTCCAATTCACCTACACATGAAATAGACTTCATTATGCTTAAACGAGGTGTATTTTTACCATTAACGCACATAAAAGGTAAGGCACATAATGCGTTAAGCCATGAGTTATAGCCACACATCAAGAGTTGGAGATGGATATCACCTACCAGCAGGCAATGAGTATTTCCAGAAGAGTAGAGGGCATGTTCGCCCGGGACAGAGAGGAGAGAGAGGCCAAGAGGTCTCGAGAGGCTGGCCATTTTTCAGGAGCTCGTGCACCAGCAGCACGTCACGGTAGGGGCTTTGTGGGTCGCCCTGTTCATTCAGCCCTTCCAGCAGCCAGTGGTATTCCAGCTCCTCCTAGACCTTAGGAGTTCTATTATGCACCGCCAGTATTCAGTATGCCTCCAGTTCGAGGTGCTATTTCCGGCCAGCCCAGCAGGCCAACTCCTATTCAGTCTCAGCCGAAACGTCCTCCGAGGGGTTGTTTTGAGTGTGGTGACACTCGTCACTTGATTAGAGATTTCCCCAGGGCCAGGAGAGGTGCACCTCCACAGTCTTATCAGCCTCCACGTGCTCCGCCGGGTCCTCTGGCTATTCTTCAGCCCCAGCTGCCACTCCATCTCCTCAGACAGCACGAGGTGGGGGTCGGGGAGGTAGAGGTCGCCTCAGAAGAGGAGGCCAGGCCAGATACTATGCTCTTCCAGCCCGTTCCAAGGTTGTTTCTTTAGACTCATTCATCACAGGTATTGTCCCTGTGTGCCATAGGGATGCATCAGTACTATTTGATCCAGGCTCTACGTATTCATATGTGTCTTCTTATTTTGCTCCATATTTGGGGATATCTCGGGATTCTTTGAGTTCCCCTGTCTATGTCTCTACTCCTGTGGTAGACTCTCTAGTATTGGACCACGTATATCGGTCATGTCTGATTTCTCTTAGTGGTTTTGAGACCAGGGCCGATTTATTATTAATCAACATGGTAGATTTTGATGTGATCTTGGGCATGGACTTGTTGTCGCCTCATTATGCTATTCTTGATTGTCACACTAAGACCATGACATTGGCTACGCCAGGCTTGCCGAGATTTGAGTGAAGAGGTACGTTAGAGTATACTCCCCGCGGGGTCATTTCGTTCCTTAAGGCTCAGCGGATGGTTGAGAAGGGGTGTGATGCGTACTTGGCCTATGTGAGAGATATCAGCATTGATGCCCCTCTAGTTGAGTCAGTTCCAGTAGTGAGGGACTTTCCTGATGTATTCCCAGCTGACCTTCCGGGTGTGCCGCCCGACAGGGACATTGATTTTCGCATTGATTTGTTGTCAGACACTCAGCCCATTTCTATCCCTCCCTACTGTATGGCTCCTCCTGAGTAGAAGGAGTTGAAGAAGCAGTTAAAGGAGTTTCTTGATAAGGGTTTCATCAGACCCAGTGTATCACCTTGGGGTGCTCCAGTATTATTTGTGAAGAAAAAGGATGGTTCTATGCGTATGTGTATTGATTATCGGCAGTTGAACAAGGTCACCGTGAAGAACATGTATCCTTTGCCTCGCATTGATGATTTATTCGACCACCTATAGGGTTCCAGGGTATTATCCAAGATTGACTTGCGTTCTGGCTATCATCAGTTGAAGATTCGGGAGCCAGATATCCCAAAGACTGCCTTCAGGACCAGATATGGCCACTATGAGTTTCTTGTTATGTCATTTGGGCTGACCAATGCCCCTACAACTTTTATGCATTTGATGCACAGTGTGTTTCGGCCTTATCTTGATTCGTTCGTCATTGTGTTTATTGATGACATCTTGGTGTATTCCCGATCACGGGAAGATCATGAGCAGCATTTGAGGATTGTGCTTCAGACTTTGAGGGAGAAGATATTTTATGCTAAATTCTCTAAATGTGAGTTCTGGCTTGATTCAGTGGCAGTCTTGGGCCACATAGTGTCTTGGGGTGGGATCAAAGTAGATCCGAATAAGGTAGAGGCGATGCAGAGTTGGCCTAGACCGTCATCAGCTACGGAGATCCGCAATTTCCTTGGTTTGGCTTGGTACTATCACCGTTTTGTGGAGGGTTTTTCATCCATTGCAGCACCGATGACTAGGTTGACTCAAAAGGGTGCTCCATACAGGTGGACTGAGGAGTGTGAGGAGAACTTTCAGAAACTCAAGACAGCCCCCTAACTTCAGCTCCAGTGTTGGTATTGCCTACGGGTTCAGGGTCATATACCGTATATTGTGATGCTTCGAGGATTGGCCTCGGGGCGGTGTTGATGCAGGACGGTAGGGTCATTGCTTACGTGTCCATACAGTTGAAGGTGCATGAGAAAAACTATCCAGTTCATGATCTCGAGTTGGCAGCGATTGTTCACGCCCTGAAGATATGGCGTCATTATTTATATGGTGTTCCCTGTGAGATTTTCACTGATCACCGGAGTTTGCAGCACATAGTCAAGCAGAAGGACCTCAATTTGTGCCAACGGAGGTGGTTGGAGTTGCTAAAGTACTATGACATCACTATATTATACCACCCGGGGAAGGCCAATGTGGTGGCCGACGCCTTGAGTCACCGGTCAGAGAGTTTCGGGAGTTTGGCATATCTTCGGCAGTTGAGAGGCCCTTAGCCTTAGATATTCAGTCCTTAGCCAGTCAGTTCGTGAGGTTGAATATTTCGGAGCCTTGCCGGGTTTTAGCTTGTGTGGTAGCTTGATCTTCTTTTTATGACCGCATTCGAGAGCGCCAGTATGATAATGCCCACCTTCTGGTTCTCCAGGACATGGTTCGGCGAGGTGACGCCAGGGATGTGACTATAGGAGATGACGGTGTGATGAGGATGCAGGGTCGGATATGTGTGCCCAATGTGAATGGGCTTCGGGAGTTGATTCTTGAGGAGGCCCATAGCTCATGGTATTCCATTCATCCAGGTACCACGAAGATGTACCAGGATTTGAGACAACACTATTGGTGGAGAAGGATGAAGAGCGATATAATGGAGTTTGTGGCCAAGTGTCTCAACTGTCAGCAAGTCAAATATGAGCATCAGAGACCGAGAGGGTTACTTCAGCAGATTGAGCTTCCTGAGTGGAAGTGGGAGCGGATCACCATGGACTTCGTGGTTGGACTTCCTCGGACTTTGAAGAAGTTCAATGTTATTTGGGTGATTGTGGATCGACTGACTAAGTCAGCCCATTTCATTCCGGTGTTGACTACATACTCTTCTGAGAGGTTGGCGGAGATTTACATCAGGGAGAATGTTCACCTCCACGGTATTCCAGTATCTATCATTTCATACAGAGGTACACAATTCACTTCACGGTTCTGGGGAGCCGTTCAACAGGATCTAGGAACCAGGGTAGAGTTGAGTACAACCTTTCACCCTCAGACGGACGGGCAGTCCGAGCGCACGATTTAGATTCTTAAGGATATACCCCGTGCCTGTGTGATGGATTTCGGAGGGTCATGGGACCGATACTTGCCACTTGCAGAGTTTGCTTATAATAACAGCTACCAGTATAGCATTCAGATGTCGCCGTATGAGGCTTTGTATGGTAGATGGTGCCCGTCCTCAGTGGTATGGTTTGAGCCAGGCGAGGCCCAATTGTTGGGTACAGATTTGGTCCAGGACGCCCTGGATAAGGTGAAGGTGATTCAGGAGAGACTTCGTGCAACTCAGTCCAGGCAGAAGAGTTATGCGGACCGGAAGGTTCGTGATTTGGCATTTATGGCTTGTGATCGGGTTTTGCTTCGGGTATCGCCTATGAAGGGCGTCATGAGGTTCGGGAAGAAGCGTAAGCTGAGTCCAAGATTTATTGGCATTTTTAAGGTGTTGCGACAGGTTGGGGAGGTTTCTTATGAGCTATCCCTGCCTCCCAACCTAGCAAGAGTTCATCCGGTATTCCACGTCACCATGCTCCGGAAGTATCACGGTGACCCGACTCATGTTTTGGATTTCAGTTCAGTCCAGTTGGACAAGGATTTATCTTATGTTGAGGAGCCAGTAGCTATATTGGATAGACAAGTCAGAAAGCTCAGGTCGAAGGATATTATGTCAGTAAAGGTTTAGTGGAGGGGTCAGCCAGTCGAGGAGGCGACTTGGGAGACCGAGCAGGATATGCGTAGCCAGTACCCTCATCTTTTCACAGCTTCAGGTATGTCTCTATACTCATTCGAGGATGAACGATTTTCTTAAGAAGGGGAGAATGTAACGACCGAGTAGGTCGTTTTGAGAGTTAGCGCCCCGATCCCCTAATAATTTCTTTCCCCATGTCTATTTCTGCTTTTGGGACTTGTTGGAATGCTGAGTGGTGGAATTCAGAGAGTTTTTGGACACATAGTCCGTATATGTGAGTTTAAGCTATAAAAATCGGACCGTAGTTGGAACTGTGAGAAGACGGGTCTGGAATGGGATTACTTCAACTCCGTTAGCTCCGTTGGGTGATTTCGGTGTTACGAGCATGTCCGGAATGTGCTTTCAAGGTCTGTAGTAGATTTAGGCTTGAATTGGTGAAAGTTAGAATTTCGGCGATTTCGGCCGATGGGTGGAATTTTGATACCGGGCTCGGAATGGAATTCCGAGAGTGGCTGTAGGTCCTTTGTATCATTTGTGACCTGTGTGTAAGATTTGAGGTCATTCGGACTAGTTTTGATGAGTTTCAGCATCGGTTGTAGATTTTCGAAATTTCATAAGTTCTTATTCTTTAATCCATGTATAATTGGTGATTTTGGTGTTATGTGATGTGTTTTGGAGGCTCGACTAAGTTTGGGAAGGTATTAGGACTGGTTGGTAAGTTTGGTTGAGGTCCCGGGGCCTCGGGGATGTTTCGGATGCTCAATGGGTGATTTTAGAACATGGAAAAAACAGCTGAACCATTTCTGGTTCTGGTGTCTCGCACCTGCGATGGACTTTCCGCAGGTGCGAAAGAGGGCTCGCAGGTGCAAACTTGGTCAAGTCAACCAGTCTCGCAGGTGCGGTGAGATTCCACAGGTGCGGAGCCGCAGATGCAGCCAATTGATCGCAAGTGCGGCCCCAGGCCTTTTAGTGGGTTTTCGCACCTGCCATGGATTTTCCGCAATTGCGGGACCGCACGTGCGGTCCAAGTGGCGCTGGTGCGGAAATCACTGGGCAGTTATATCATATTCGAGGGCTTGAATTTCATAACTTCTAAAATCATTTGGAGCTCGGGTGTAGGCGATTTGGTGTGAGTTTTGAGGAAAGGCTTCATAGGTAACAATTCCTAACCCTATTCCCTTTGTATATCATTAAATTATAGCATTTTCTTCCATGCAATCAAGGGATTTAGGAGAAAAATCAAGCAAATGGGAAGAAATTTCCCTAATTAGAAAATTCGAGAATTTAATAGGATTTTATCGTCGGTTTTCGATGATTCTTGTTTGAGTGAGTTTGTGAGTGAATGAGTGTTCTATTTGTAACTTTCAGTCGATTCTGAAACGTGGGCCCGAGGGACTTTTTGGGCGATTTTTCCTAAATTCACGTATTAGCCTCGAACTTATTAGCTATTTTGATTCCTTAAAGTGATATTTACTTTATGCAATCAAATTGAATAGATTTGGGCCATTCGGAGTCGGATACTCGTGGCAAGAGCGTGGTTTTGAGTTGAGTAGCGCCAGTCGAGGTAAGTGGCTTGCCTAACTCTGAGTTGGGGACTTCCCCTAGGCTGTTTTAATACTGTTTTATGTTGATTGGGCGCCGTGTGCGTGAGGTGACGAGTACATACACGGACCATGGTTGCTAAAACTCCATTTTCCCTCCATGACTTAAAATCATTTCGCTCCTATTTCACTGATTTATGTATCGACTATGTAGTTTAGATTATGAAATAGCATGCCTACCTGTTTTACTTGATTTTTTCCCTAGTTATTACTACATTACCATGTTTAAGTAGTTTTATCCATATTTATGCCTGTGATTTTTCTTGAAGTGTTTTAAATAAAAATTGTATCCTGTACCTGTACTGCATTGCATATTTAAATTGGGACTACGTACGAGATTCCGGGAGCTTTCCCCTTGTACTGCATAGCATATTTAAATTGGGACTACGGACGAGATTCCGGGAGATTTCCCCCAGTACTGCGCAACATATTTAAATTCGGACTACAGACGAGATTCCGGGAGCTTTCCCCTGTACTGCATTGCATATTTAAATTGGGACTACGTACGAGATTCCGGGAGCTTTCCCCTTGTACTGCATAGCATATTTAAATTGGGACTACGGACGAGATTCCGGGAGATTTCCCCCAGTACTGCGCAACATATTTAAATTCGGACTACAGACGAGATTCCGGGAGCTTTCCCCTGTACTGCATTGCATATTTAAATTGGTCTTGCAGACGAGATTCCGGGAGCTTTCCCATGTACTGCATTGCATACTTGTTACTGTGATATATGTTGTGTTGAGCCAAGTTCTCCCTGTTGTTATTTCATTTTAGCTCATTGTTTCTACTGATTTGCCTCAGCTTATTATATCTCTATGTTCAGATTTTTAAACTGTTTTTACTATACAAAAATCCAGTAGAGCCTTAACCTAACCTCGTCACTACTTGACTAGGGTTAGGCTTGGCACTTACTGGATACCAATTTGTGGTGTACTCATTACCTTTCCTGCACATGTTTTTCGTGTACAGATCAAGGTACCAGCGCTCAGTTTCGTGGCTAGGGGTCCGAGCAGCAGCTTTTAGGAGACCGGAAGGTAATTCTGCCGCGTCCGCAGGGTCCTTCAAGTTACCTTCCACCCCAGATTTAGATAGTTTTTTTTTCTTCTTCATGTAAATTCCCTCTCGTTATACAGAGCTATTTTGAGACAGAGCTTATGACTAAAGTGATATTCCGGGTTTTGGGAAAAGTTGTATTTTGTATGCGCCAAGTGGCGATGTTTCATTGTACACTCATTTATCTCGTCTTTATTTCTATTGCTTTTATTTAATATGTGTTTCCGCAATTAGGCTTACATATTCGTAGATACTAGGTGTCGTCACGATGCCTTCAGAGGGGAAATCGGGTCGTGACAAAATTCCAGGGTTACATACCCTCAGGACCAGATTTAAGACTGTTACTTACCTCAAATTGCACAAAATCCTACTACGAAATGCCTTTGCCCCTCGAATCAGTCTCCAAATGCCCCGAATCTAGCAACAATCATAACGAGATAATTAATACAGGCTAACGGAATCAGTTCCACAAGAAAAACATGAAATTCTAAACAAAAATCAGAAATAGGCTAAACCCAATCCCCCGGGCCCACATCTCGAAATCCCACAAAAGTCACAAAACCCGAAAGCCCATCCACTCACGAGTCTAACCATACTAAATTTAACAAATTCCGACACCATTTGGTCATCCAAATCTCCAAAATTCACTCTCAAATTCTCCGGCCCTAAACCCCAAAATTTCACTTCAAAATCTCACTAATTAGGTGCAAAATCAGTGGGAGAAACATCGTTATGGAAGATAAATAGACACAAGGAGCTTACCTCAGTAATTTTTTAAAACCCTCCTCAAAATCCTCCAAAATCCGAGTTCCAAATAGTGAAAAAGGTGAAAAATCTCGAAGTCCCGTATTTATATATTCTGCTCAGGCCTTTCGCACCTGCGGCCTTATTTCCGCACCTGCAGAGCCGCTCTTGCGCCAAATATCCGCACCTGCAGAATTCAGTTAAACCACTAGGCTCGCACCTGCGCTCCAAGTCTCGCACCTGCGGAATCGCTTTTGCGGCCCTTCGTCCGCTTATGCGGAAATGTCCAAAATCCCCTTTTCGCATCTACGGCCCATCATCGCATCTCCGGGCTCACAGATGCGGCGCCCCCATTCTCGCACCTGTGCCTCCTGCCCAGCCTAGACTTTCCCGCATTTGGCGCCATACTGCCGCACTTGCAGCATCGCACCTACGGCTAGACCCCTTGTAGGTGCGATTACACCAGGAACAAGCCAATTTCAACAACTTCACCAACTAGAAACCAAGTCCGATAACCACTTGAAATCAACCCGAGGCCCCCGGGACCTCAACCAAACATACCAACAAGTCATATAACCCATTACAAACTTAGTCGAATCCTCGAATCACCCAAAACAACATCAAAACACGGATTACACCCGGATTCAAGCCTAAAGAACTTCTAAACTTCCAAATTCCACAAACGACGCAGAAACCTATCAAACTACGTCCGACTGACCTCAATATTTGCACACAAGTCATAAATGAAACCACGAACCTACTCTGATTCTCGAAAATCAATTCCGACCCGATATCAAAATTTTCACTGCCGGTCAAATTCGTCAAAATTTTAACTTTCGCCAATTCAAGCCTAATTCTACTACGGACCTCTAAATCACACTCCGGACGCGCTTCTAAGTCCAAAATCACCTAACGGAGCTAACAGAACCATCAAAAATTCAAATCCGAGTCCATTTACACATAAGTCGACATCCGGTCGACCTTTCCAACTTAAGCTTCCGATTAAGAGACTAAGTGTATCAATTCCCTCTGACATCACTCCGGACCCGAACCAACCAACCCGCTAAGTCATATAGCAGCAGTAGAAAATAATAGAAGCAAAAAATGGGGAAACGTGGCTACTACTCTCGAGACGACCGACCGGGTCTTCACATCCTCCCCCTCTTAAACAAACATTTGTCCTAGAACGAGTATAGAGACATACCTGAAGTGGTGAAAAGATGAGGAAGGTTGTTGTGCATATCCTGCTTGGTCTCCCAAGTCGCCTCCTCGACCGACTAACCCCTCCACTGTACCTTCACAGAAGCAATGTTCTTCGACCTCAGCTTCCAAACCTGCCTGTCAAAAATAGCCACTGGCTCCTCAACATAAGATAGATCCTGGCCCAACTGGACTGAGCTGAAATCCAACACGTGAGACGGATTGCCGTGATACATCCGGAGCATAGAAACATGGAATACTAGGTGAACTCCCGCTAGTCTGGGAGGTAAGGCAAGCTCATAAGAAACTTCCCCAACTCGCCGCAACACCTCAAAAGGACCAATGAACCTTGGGCTCAATTTATCCTTCTTTTAGAACCTCATAACGCCCTTCATAGGCGAAACCCGGAGCAAGACTCGCTCTCCAACCATGAATGCAACATCCCGGACCTTCCGATTCACATAACTCTTTTGCTTGGACTGGGCTGTGTGTAGTCTATCCTGAATCACCTTAACCTTCTCCAGAGCATCCCGAACCAAGTCCATACCCAATAATCTAGCCTCGCCCGACTCGAACCAACCCACTGGAGACCTACACCTCCTACCATACAGAGCCTCATACGTTGCTTACTGGATGCTCGACCGATAACTTTTGTTTTAAGCAAACTCTGCTAGAGGCAAGAACTAATCCCACGAACCCAAACTCCATCACACATGCATGGAGCATATCCTCTAATATCTGAATACTGCGCTCAGACTGTCCGTCCATCCGATGGTGAAATATTGTGCTCAACTCCACCCGAGTACCCAAATCTTGCTGTATGGCCCTCCATAATCGTGACGTAAACTGCGAACCTCGGTCAGAGATGATAGATACCGGCACGCCATGAAGTCTTACGATTTCGCGCATATACACTCGAGCCAACTGCTTGGAGGAATAGGTAGTCATCGCAGGAATAAAATTAGCTAACTTGGTCAGCCTATCCATAATCACCCAAACTACATCAAACCTCTAGTGAGTCCGTGGGAGTCCAACAACGAAATCCATAGTGATTCGCTCCCACTTCCACTCCGGAATCTCTAACTTCTGAAGCAACCCACCAGGTCACTAATGCTCATACTTAACCTGCTGGCAATTTAGGCACCGAGCTACATACTCCACTATGTCCTTCTTCATTTTCTTTTTCTAGTAATGCTATCTCAAGTCCTGATGCATCTTCGCGACACCCGGATGAATAGAATACCGCAAACTATGAGCCTCCTAGAGAATCAACTCACATAAACCATCTACATTGGGAACACAGAGCCTTCCCTACACTCTCAATGCACCATCAACCCCAATAGTGACCTCTTTAGCATCAACATGTTAGACCGTGCCTTAAAGATAAGCAAATGGGGGTCATCATACTGACGCTCCCTGATACGATCATAAAGAGAAGACCGAGAGACCACACAAGCCAATACTCAACTCGGCTCAAAAATATCTAATCTGACAAGAGAAGACCGAGAGACCACATAAGCCAAAACTTGACTCGGCTCAGAAATATCTAATCTGACAAGCTGGCTAGCTAAGGCATGAAAATTCAACGCCAATGGCCTCTCTGCGGCCGAAAGATATGCTAAGCTCCCCAAACCTCCGCCCGGCGACTCAAGGCATCGGCCACTACATTGGCCTTCCTAGGATGGTACAAAATGGTGATATCATAGTCCTTAAAAACCTTCGTTGACGCAAGTTAAGATCCTTCTTCTTGAATAGATGCTACAAACTTCGGTGGTCAGTGTAAATATCACAATGGACATCGTACAAATAGTGCCGCCAAATCTTCAAGTCTTGAATAATAGTTGATAACTCAAGATCATGGCCAAGATAGCTCTTGTCATGGGTCTTCAACTGGCATGAATCATAGGAAATCACTCTACCCTCCTGCATCATGACACACCCAATACTGATCCGCTAAGCATCACAATACACTGTGTAAGAACCAGAAGTTGATGGCAGAACTAGAAGTGGAGCTGTGGTCAAAACAGTCTTGAGCTTTTGAAAGCTCTCCTCGCACTCATCTGACCACTTGAAGGGAGCACCCTTTTGGGTCAATTTGGTCAAGGGCGACGCAATAGATGAGGATGGTCTAGGCCAACTCTGAACCGCCTCTATCTTCTTCGGATTCGCTTGAATACCCTCACAGGACACCACGTGCCCTAAGAACGCCACTGAATTGAGTCAAAACTCATACTTGGAGAACTTTTCATAAAGCTTCTCCTCCCTCAACCGCTGTAACACAATCCTCAGATGCTGGGCATGCTCATCCTGGCTACGAGAGTATACAGGATGTCGTCAATGAATATAATAATGAAGGAGCCAAGATAAGGCTGAAACACACTGTTCATCAGATGCATGAACGTTGCTGGGGCATTGGTCAGCCCAAAAGACATTACAAGGAACTCATAATGGCTATATCGGGTCCTAAAAGTTGTCTTAAGAATATCCGAGTCCCGAATCTTTAGCTGTTGATACCCTAACCTCAAATCAATCTTGGAAAACACCCTCGCTCCCTGAAGTTGGTCAACTAGATCATCAATACGTGTCAAAGGATACTTATTCTTGATTGTGACCTTGTTCAACTACCTGTAACCAATGCACATTCTCATAGTACCATTCTTCTTCTTTAGAAATAGAACTGGTGCACCCCAAGGTGACATGCTAGGCCGAATAAACCCCTTATCAATGAGCTCCTGAAGTTGTTCCCTCAACTCCGTCGGTGCCATATGATACGGTGGAATAGAAATGGGCTGAGTGCCCGGCACCAAATCAATACCGAAGTCAATATCCCTGTCAGGTGGCATGCCCGGCAGGTCTGCAGGAAACATATCTAGAAAATCTCGCACCACCGGAACAGAATCAATAACAGAGGCCTCTGCACTAACATCCCTCACAAAGGCCAAATAAGATAGACAACCCTTCTCAACCATCCGCTGAGCCTTCAAGTATGAAATCACTCTACTGGGAACATAGTCCGTAGAGCTGCTCCACTCAACCCTCGGCAACCCCGGCATCGCCAATGTCATGGTATTAGCGTGACAATTTAGAATAGCATGACATGGAGACAAACAATCCATACCCAAAATCACTGTCAAAATCGAACATACTAAGCAACAAGAGGTCTACTCTGGTCTCCAAACTCCCAATAGTCACCACACATGACCGATATACACGATCCAAAATAACAGTATCGCCCACAGGAGTAGATACATGAACAGATAGAACTAGAGATTAATGAGCGAATTACGAGGAAACTTATGAAAATGGAACCAGGGTCAAATAATACATAGACATTTATGTGGAAAACCGAGACAATACCTGTGATCATAGCATCCGAAGTAATGGCATCTGGTCTGGCAGGGAAAGCATAGAAATGGGCCTGGCCACTTCCTGATCGGCCTCTCCCTCTCGGGCAAACCCTAGCTAAAGGTGTTTAACGGGTGGGCTGGGACGGGTTGAATACAAAAAAAATAAACTCGTCCTTTAACGGGTCGGGTTGGTTAGCGGGCTAGGATAGCGGGCTGGGTTTTTATGTGTTTTCCTGGGTCCGTATGGGTTCTGGCTTAACAGGTTCGGGGTGCCGGGCTATATTTTTTTTAAAAAAATTAAATTTTGTTTTTCTTATTCAATGTTACTGATACTTAAGTGTTTGAAAACTTTTAAGGCTTAGAATTAAGGGTTAGAATTAAACTTTGAAGTTTAAAATTTGAAGTTTAAACTTTAAAGTTTAAAGTTTTAAATTTGAAATTTGAATTTTAAAATTTTAAAATTAAAAGTTGAAAGTAAGTGGCTACAAAAATTTATTTAATAAGATTAATAGGCAATCACAATATATAAAGATCAAACTCCGAAGGCTTTCATTTGATTTCAAATTAATTTGCAAGTTCTTTTTTAATTTTTTTTAATTTTTGAACTTGCAAATTAAAACTTTACAACAATTATATAAAAAAGAAATAGTACATCACATGCTTTGCATCATTTTTGTAAGTTCATCCATGTCAACATGAGGTTCTTGGTTTCCGGCATTGGTTGAATGGGAACCATAAACCATTATATCTCCAATTTATTGGTCCTCCCCTTCATCTATCTTGTCACGCCCTTGATTTCGCCGTTCTGATCTTATCCAATCTCTAAAGCATACTAGAATTTCCAAAGCATTGCTTCCCGATGAATGACAGGTATCTCCTAGCTGCTGCTTTGCTTGGCTAAATGCGCTCTCTGATGCGACTGTTGATATCGGCACATTTAGCACGTCTCGATCCATGGCCGAAAGAACAGAAAATTGATTTGAGTTGCTCCTCCACCAACCCAGCGGTAAAAAATCCTTTGTGATGGGCTCTGGTGACTTTTGCAAGTAGAATTGGAGTTTATAAATATTCCTGCTACTGGTTTGTTGATGCGCTCCTAGTGTAGACCAAATCAAATAATCTTGAACACCATCATCATCATCCAAAGTTGTTCCAGATGTCGAAGTATTACTTGAAGGAATATTTGCATCTACAGCCAAAGAAGCATCAACAATGTTAGCATAATAATTATATAAAGTTTGTAAATTTTTGGTGTAGATCATAAATACAAGTGTCAATAGCAGGAGTTTCAGTTGGTCTAATATCCATATAAGTATATAAAGCACTGATTAATTGGCGACTTTATCATTTTGATAGTAGGGTTTAAAATAGCACCAATTAGGTAAATATGGGGAATTGGGTAAAAATATTTTTTAAACTTATCTAGTATAGATTCAACAACAGAAGTATATCCTTCTTTCCTCTTCAAATTATGTAGTAAAAGAGAAATTTCAGCAATATGAACTAAACCATTTGCAATAGTAGGATAATAAGCTCCAGAAAACTCAAGTGTAGCCACATAAAATTTTTGTAAAAATTATACAACATCTTGAATGACATCCCAAGTTCTAGATGTTAACAAACGGCTAGGATCCGTACAATGAGATTTAGCAACTTCAGTTATAGCCATTCTATATTTATAACAACATCTTAAGAATAAATAAGTACAATTCCACCTAGTAACCATTTCCTCAGGTATGAGTCTTGGTTTTAGTCCATAGTGTACACATTTTTCCTTAAATGCATTTAATCTAGCACTTCTATTATTTCCTTGAATTACACCAACTCTCCTAACTAAAGTGATTTCATCTCTAAATAATTCAAGGCCACTCTTCACAATCAAGTTATAAATATGACATGCACATCTAACATGAAATATTTCAGGAAGTGGTGGGTGTAGATGCAATTTTAATATTGTAATGGCAGCATTATTATTAGAAGCATTATCAAATGACATACACAAAACGTTTTCTGCAAGATTATAAAATATAGCAACTTCATGGATAGTATTACTTATAAATGTACCAGTATGACTTTGATCTTCATCATATTTAAAAGCAATAATACATTTTTGCATACAAAAATTATCATCTATCCAATGGCATGTAACAGTCAAATGATCATTTCTATTTACAGCACGACCAATATTAGAAGTAAGAGAAACTCTAAAAGAAAGACTGGCGAACAAATAAACTATATATGTGTGATATTGTCCAAAAAGACTAAAGATATCAGATCTACAAGTACTTCTAGGAATACCTTTAAACAAAGGGTTATAAATTCTTTGAATATAAGTAACAAGATACGGTGAAGAAGCAAAACTAAAAGGTAAACAACCTAAAACAGTCATTTTAGCTAATTCTTCCCGATCTTTCTTAATATCGTATTTACCCATTAAACCCCAGGGTTCGGGTTAAGTTTTTGTTTCCCATATTCCTCATCTACTCCCCAATCAAGAGGGTGGAGATCTACCATATGCCTGTGAAGTTGACCCGTTCCCCTCCCTTACCGGGCTCATGTTTATAAACTTCCTTACAATTTCTACACCTTACAAAATTTTTACGTTCTTCTAGTCTGTCAAGAAAATTCCAACACTTACTTCTTAATCTTCAATTCTTCTTAATTGTCATGACCCCAATCCCAACCCAGGTCGCGATGGTGCCCAACACCGCAGTCAGGCAAGCCAACCATTTTATACTAGTGAGTTCCATGTAGTTTACCAAAAACAAAACATTTGTTCACACTTGCTTAACTTAGTCTTTGGGACATTAAGTAGAAACAAATAACTTAGAAAATTTTATAAAAAATAGAAAAAATCATGAAATTGTAATTTACGATATACATTCCAAAATAAAGTCTACTAGCGTGTATACCAGGAACTAGTGTCACAAGTCTACAGGCAGCTAATATAATAATACCAAAAGTATAAGAAGTCTGCCCTACTGTCAGAGTAAGTATGGACAGGAATGGCAAAAAGGATAGCTCCAAAGTGCTGCTGGGAGTCGCCAAGAGAAGCAGCTCACCTTGGAGTCTAGACTAGGTAAATGTATCAAGGACGAACTCCGGGCTGATACCCAGATGCACCCGCCTCAGAACCTGTACAATTAAGTACAGAGTGTAGCATGAGTATACAAACAATATGTACCCAGTAAGTATCCCGCCTAATCTCGAAGAAGTAGTGACGAGAGGTCGATGTGACACTTACTAGGGTCAGAATAATATGTTTTAAGTGTAAAGCTAAGCATGAATGACAATTCATGAATAGTAATGAAGACAAGAACATCAAATATCCTTTACAATTACCTGACGTGTCAAGTTTTCTAGCATACAATTTACCTAGTTTTCATTTCTCAAGGTATTTAGCAGATACATAATCGCAGAACACCCAACATTTAACAAACACATAACATGCCGTGAACGTACGGCTGACACAACGCAAAAATAAATATGCACTGCCGAAGGGTCGAACGACTCGAACCATAGATGCATCTATTACTCCGCTCATGAATCGAACATGCGACGTGATTGACATAATAGTAGGGCTACCCCGCTCGCAAATCATACATGTGACGTGGGTTCCCGTATATGTACACATAATTAAGAGAAAATAAAGAAAATTCAGTAGAGAATATACTTACAGAGAAGGTTTCAATAATAAAAATTTCAGAATGTAACCTCATAGATGTTCACTTAATAATTCAATGATATTAGGCAACCTAAATTAACATTTAAGGTTATAGTTACGGCACATAAAGCATGCTTGTGAATCCTAAACTCCCCGACACGACATAATAGTAGCTACGCACGGACTCTCGTCACTTCGTGCATGTGTAGCCCCCACAAATAAAGACATGCAATTATTCATATTCGCCTATGGGGACAATTCCCTCTTACAAGGTTAGAAAGGAGACTTACCTCGTGTCAAGCCTACTTTCCGGGTCAAGAACGCGCCCGAAACTCCAAAATCGTCGCCCAAGGACTCGAAACTAGTCAAATATTGCATAAATAAATCAATCTATACTCAAAAGTACGAAATTTCCCTATTTAAATGATTATTCCAACCTAAATTGCAAAATCCAAAAATACACCCCCGGGCCCACATGCTCGGATTCCGAAAATTTACAGAGGAAATACTTACCCATATCCTAAGGATCAATATTATATGGTTTTTTTACGATTCTGTAACACATTTCTTGGAAATTTCCCAATTTTGTCAAAAATCTAGGTTTTACTCTAAACCCATGATTTCCACTAATTTAAGGTGTTAATCTACCTAGGAATTCAAGTATTAAGCTAAGTTTATAGTAGGAATTACTTACCTTACAGTAGCTTGGTCGAATGCCCTCCTTGCATGCTCTCAAAATCGCCCAAGAATGAAGAAAATGTTCAAAAATGGCTAAGTCCGAGTTTAAAACGAAGTGCACTGCCTACAGGATTTTCGCACCTGCGGCTCGAGGACCGCACTTGCAGTCTCGCATATGCGAGAAAAATCTCGCACCTGCAAAGAAGGGGATGGGGGCATGGTTTCGTACCAGCGGAGCATAGTCCGCATCTGCGGCTCCGCTTCTGCGGAAAGGGGTCCGCACCTGCGGAAATTGGCAACTCCCTCGGGAGCCGCACCTGCGAGACTGGGACCGCAGGAGCAGTCTCGCACCTGCGACATGACCACTGCAGGTGTGGTCGCATCAGAAGTCATTTTTGGCTGGTTGTTTCCTCGCTCAACTTCTGAATGGCATCTGGGCCCACCCGAGACCCCGTACAAATATACCAACAAGTCCTAATTCATAATAAGGACTCGCTCGAGCCTTCGAAACGTCCGAAACAACGCTAAATCTAAAAATCATACCCCAAAACCTATTGGATCAAACTTAAGAACTATAAGTTCTTTGAATCCGCTAACAATACGCCGAACCTATCTATACTACTCGGAATGACACCAAATTTTGCAAGCAAGTCATAAATAACATAACGGAACTATTCCCGATCCTGGAATTCCATTTGGACCTCGATAACACAAAAACACGTTCCAAACCTCAATTTGAACTTAAGGAAATTCTTATTTCACTACTTGGCGCCGAAATGCTCCTGGGTCATCCAAAACTCGTTCCGAACATACACCCAAGTTCAAAATCATCATACGAACCTACTGGAATCTTCGAATCTCGATTCCATAGTTGTTTACTGAAAATGTTGACTGAAGTCAAACTTGGCCTTTAAGGCCAACTTAGGGAACTAACTGTTCCTATACTACTCCAAACTCCTCCAAACCTCGAACCACTCGTCCCCGCAAGTCATAAATCAGTAAAAGCAACTACAGGAAGTCTTATTTAGGGGCTCGGGGTCCTAGAACACAAGACGACCCATCGGGTCGTTACATTCTCCACCTCTTAAACAAATAGTCGTCCTCAAACGGGTCTAGAATCATGCCTGGACCTTTACGGCGGAAATCTAGAATCTGCTCCACATGTCATCCTCAAACTCCCAAGTCGACTCCTCGACTGGTTGGCCCCTCCACTGGACCTTTACGGCGGAAACCCTCTTGGACCTCAACTGGCAATCCCGCCTGTCAATGATAGCAACTGGCTCCTCCTCATAACCTAACCTCTCATCTGGCTGAATGGTACTGAAATCTACCACGTAAGAGAAGTCGACGTGATACCTCCGGAGCATGGACACATGAAAGACCAGATGAACCCCTGATAAACAGGGAGGTAAAGCAAGCTTATAAGTAACCTCCCCAAGTCGTCTCAACACCTCAAATGTGCCTATAAACCTCAGGCTCAGCTTGCGCTTCTTCCAAAACCTCATAATACCCTTCATCGGTGAGACCTTCAGTAGAAACTTCTCGCCCTCCATAAATAATTTATTACGCGCCTTCTGATCCGCGTAACTCTTATGTCTGGACTGAGTTGTGCGAAGTCTCTACTGAATCAAATTCACCTTCTCCAAAGCATCCTTCACTAGATCGGTGCCATATAGCTTAGCCTCGCCAGGCTCAAACCACCCGATGGGAGAACGACATCGCCGACCATACAAGGCCTCAAATGGAGCCATCCCAATGCTGGGCTGATAACTATTATTATAAGCAAACTCGGCTAAAGGCAAGAACTGGTCCCACTGCCCTCCAAAGTCAATCACACATGCTCTGAGCATGTCCTCCAATATCTGAACTGTCCTCTCCGACTGCCCGTCGGTCTGAGGGTGGAATGCTGTGCTGAGCTCTACCCGGGTGCCTAACTCACTCTGTACGGCTTTCCAGAAATGCAAGGTGAACTGAGGACCTCGATCTGATATAATGGACATAGGCACACCATGCAACCGAACTATCTCCCTAATGTAGATCTGGGCCAACCTCTCAGAAGTATAAGTAGTAGCTATTGGAATGAAATGTGCCGACTTGGTCAACCTTTCCACAATAACCCAAACTGCATCAACCTTCCGCAAGGTCCGAGTCAATCCAACTACGAAGTCCATAGTGATGCGCTCCCATTTCCACTTAGGTATAGGCATCTGCTGAAGTAGGCCTCCTAGCCTCTAGTGCTCATACTTAACTTGCTGGCAATTTAAACACCTAGCTACATACTCCACTATGTCTTTCTTCATCCGTCTCCACCAGAAATGCAGCCTCAAGTCGCGATACATCTTCATAGCACCAGGATGAATAGAATACTGTGAACTATGAGCCTCCTCTAGAATCCTCTCCCTCAGACCATAAACATTGGGGGACACATAAGCGACCCTGAATTCTCATAACACCATCCTCGCTAATAGAAACCTCTTTGGCACCACCCTGTACTACTGTATCCCGGAGAGCCACCAAGTGCGGATCATCATACTGTCGAGTCTTGATCTCCCCCAATAATGAAGACTGGGCCACACACATGCAAGAACCCGGCTGGGCTCGGAAAGGTACAACCTCACCAGGCAATTAGCCAAGGACTGAATGTCCAAAGCTAGAGGTCTCTCCTCTACTGAAATAAAAGCCAAACTACCCATACTCTTTGCCTTCATGCTTAAGGCATCCGCTACCACGTTCGCCTTGCCCGGATGATAAAGAATGGTGATGTCATAATCCTTCAGCAACTCAAGCCACCTGCGCTGCCTCAAATTGAGATCCCTCTGTTTGAACAAGTGCTGCAGACTGCGGTGATCTGTATAAACCTCACAAGGCACCCCATACAAGTAATGCCTCCAAATCTTAAGAGCATGAACAATCGCCGCCAACTCCAGATCGTGCACAGGGTAATTCTTCTCATGAATTTCAGCTGCCGTGAAGCATATGAAATAACTCGCCCCTCCTGCATCAACACACAACCCAAACCAACGCGTGAAGTGTCACAATAAGCCGTATATATCCCAGAGCCGGAAGTCAACACTAGAACTGGTGCTGAGGTCAATGCTGTCTTGAGCTTCTGAAATCTCGCCTCACACTCGTCGGACCATCAAAATGGGGCATTCTTCTGGATCAATCTAGTCAGAGGAGCTGAAATGGATGAAAAACCCTCCATAAATCGGCGGTAATAACCCGCTAGACCCAAGAAGCTTTTGATCTCTATACCTGAAGTAGGGCGTAGAAAACTCTGAATTGCCTCAATCTTCTTAGGATCAACCTTGATACCTTCTCCGGATACCACATGCCCCAAGAATGACATATAATCCAACCAAAACTCGCACTTGGAGAACTTAGCATACAACTTCTGTTCTCGCAAGGTCTGGAGCACAACTCTAAGGTGCTGCTCGTGCTCCCCTAGGCTATGTGAGTAAATCAGAATGTCATCAATGAAGAAAATGACAAAATAATCAATATAAGGCCTGAACACTCTGTTCATCAAGTCCATAAATGTTGATGGGGCATTAGTCAAGCCAAAGGATATCACTAGGAACTCGTAATGGTCATATCTCGTACGAAAGGTAGTCTTCGGAACATCTGAGTCCCGAATCTTCAGCTGATGGTACCCCGATCTCAAGTCAATCTTAGAAAAATCCCGAGCACCCTGCAACTGGTCAAAAATATCATTGATACGCGACAACGGGTACTTGTTCTTGATGGTAACCTTGTTCAACTGACGGTAGTCAATACACATCTGCATAGTCCCATCCTTCTTCTTCACAAATAACACTGGAGCACCCCAAGGCGATACGCTCGGTCTGATAAACCCCTTAGCTAAAAACTTCAAGTTTCTCCTTCAATTCCTTCGGATCCATACGGTATGAGGGAATAGATATGGGCTGGGTGCCTGGAGCTAAGTCAATGCAAAAATCAATGTCACGATCTGGTGGCATGCCTGGAAGGTCTGAAGGGAATGCATCATCAAACTCTCGAACTACTGGAACTGAATTAATCGTCAGAGACTCGGCAATGGTGTCCCACACACAAGCAAGATAAGCCAAACAACCCTTCTCGACCATATGTCGAGCCTACGGGAAGGAAATAAACCGACTAGCGGCACTAATTGAGGAACCTCTCCACTCCAATCTCGGAAACTCGGGCATGGCTAGAGTAATAGTATTGGCATGGAAATCTAGAATGGCATGATAGGGAGACAGCCAAATCATGCCCAGGATAACCTCAAAATCAATTATATCAAGAAACACGAGGTCTGCTCTGGACTCGAACCCACAGAATGTAACCACACATGACCGATAAATACGGTCCACAACCACAGAATCACCCATAGGAGTGACACGTAAACAGGAGTACCCAAGGACTCACGAGGAATATCTAAGGAATGAGCAAATAAGGTTGATACATATGAATAAGTGGACCCTGGATCAAATAATACCGATGCATCTCTACCACAAACTGAAATAATACATGTGATCACGACGTTTGAGGCCACTGCATCTGATCTGGCCGGAATAGCATAGAATCTGGCTGGAGCGCCAGACGACTGGCCTCCATCGGAATGAACAGGAACTGGCAGGCCTCCACCTCTAGGACGACCTTTACCAACCTGTCTTCCACCTCTGGGTGGCCGAACTGCCGATGCTATAATCATAGGTCGATGAATCTGCTGCACGACCTTGCCCCGAAGCCTGGGACAAGTCCTCTTGATATGGCCTGGATCCCCGCACTCATAACAACCTCTCGGCACCATAGCCTGCTGCCTTGAAGGACCCTGAATAGTTGGAGGACAGTATGAACTCTCTGGTATGGCACTGAAATAAGGGCTGGTATACCCCTGATGACCAGAATACCCATCGGAGGAACCCTGAATGGCTGGTGGGTGATAAGAACTCTCCGGCATAGTGCTGAAATAAGGTCTCGTGGGAGCACCTCGAGGAGGTGGTGGGGGTGCTGAATATGGGGGCGTACTGGGCTGGCCCCTACCAAACTAACATCTGCCCCTGGCTGGAGCACCTCTGAAATCTATAGAAAATCTAGCTCTCTTATCCTGTTGCCCCTACTCTCTGCTCCTCGACTGATAACTGCCAATCCTACGAGCAATATCCACCACAAGCTGATAAGGAGTCCCCATCTCCACCTCTCGGTCCATGTTGGACCTAATTCCTGAGTGTAACCCAGCTACAAATCTCTACACTCTCTCTGCGTCAGTAGGAAGTATCATGAGTGCATGACGAGACATCTCAGAAAACCTAGCCTCGTAATCAGTGACTGACATCTGACCCTGCTTCAGCTGCTCAAACTGATATCGCAACTCTTCCCTCTTAGAGCGTGGAATATATCTGTCCAGGAATAACTGAGTGAATTGCTCCCAAGTGAGGGGAGGAGAATCTGCCGGTCTGCCAAGAATGTAGGACTGCCACCATCTGCAGGCCTTTCCCTCTAACTGAAAAGTAGTGAAGTCAACTCCATGGGACTCCAGTATCCTTATGTTGTGAAGTTTGTCCCTGCACCTATCAATAAAGTCCTGGGCATCCTCATGATGCTCACCACCGAAGACAGGAGGTTCAGTCTGGTCCACCTGTCTAATAACTTCTGCGGATCACCGTCCGCAGCTGGTCTGGGCTCAGGTGTTCCTGCTGCTACTGGCTGAACTCCGCTCACGGGCAGTGTACACGGGGTCTGATATACTGCTGTTGCATGACCGGCGACCTGTGCAGTAGGGGTTTGTGCTCCCCACCCCGCCTGAGATGTGGCCGAATCGGCTGGAAATAAACCATCTCGCGTCATGGTGTCCATGAACCTCATCATACGGCCCATGACCTCCTGAAATCCTAGAGTTATCATAAAGTCCAAAGGGGCAGGATCTGCTGCGGGCACCTCGCCCTGCTCCTCAGTGATGGGATCCCCTACTGGATCCCCTGGGGGTATAACTGGTACAGTCCTGGGACGTCCTCGTCCCTTACCTCAGGCTGGTGCCCTCCCCCGGCCTCTACCACGGCCTTGGATGACCGGGGTAGTAGCCCCTCCCGGATCTGGAACGTCGGTTTCACGCATCCTCACCATCTGTGAGAGAATAGAAGAGTGATATTCAGTATACCATCAATTGTATGATAGAAGATGAATAAAGAGAAATTTCCTAACACTCTATAGCCTCCCGAAGATAAATACAGACGTCTCTGTACCGATCCGCAAAACTCTATTGGGTTTGCCTGTAACTCTTGAGACCTACGTGAACCTAGAGCTTTGATACCATGTTGTCACGACCCGAATCCCAACCCAGGTCGTGATGACACCCAACACCGCAGTCAGGCAAGCCAACCATTTTATACTAGTGAGTTCCATGTAGTTTACCAAAAATAAAACATTTTTCCACACTTGCTTAGCTTAGTCTTTGGGACATTAAGTAGAAACAGATAGCTTAGAAAATTTTATACAAAATAGAAAAAATCATGACATTGTAATCGATTTACATTCCAAAATAAAGTCTACTAGCGTGTATGCCAGGAACTAGTGTCACAAGTCTACAGGCAGCTAATAGAATAATACCAAAAGTATAAGAAGTATGTCCTACTGTCTCAGTAAGTATAGACAGAAATGGAGAAAAGGATCGCTCCAAAGTGCTGCTGGGAGTCGCCAAGAGAAGCAGCTCACCGTGGAGTCTAGACCAGGTAAATGTATCAAGGATGAACTCTGGGCTGATACCCAGATGCACCCGCCTCAGAACCTGTACAATTAAGTACAGAGTGTAGCATGAGTACATAAACAATGTGTACCCAGTAAGTATCCCGCCTAATCTCGAAGAAGTAGTGACGAGAGATCGACATGACACTTACTAGGGTCAGAATAATATGTTTTAAGTGTAAACTTAAGAATGAATGACAATTCATGAATAATAATGAAGACATGAACATCAAATATCCTTTACAATTACCTGTACGTGTCAAGTTTTCTAGCATAAAATTTACCTAGTTTTCATTTCTCATGGTATCTAGCAGATACATAATCACATAACACCCAACATCTAACAAACACATAACATGTCGTGAACGTACGACTGACACAACGTGAAAATAAATGTTCATTGCCGAAGGGTCGAATGGCTCGAACCATAGATGCATCTATTACACCTCTCACGAATCGAACATGCGACGTTGTTGACATAATAGTAGGGCTACCCCGCTAGCGAATCATACATGCGATGTCGGTTCCCATATATATACACATAATTAACAGGAAATCAAGAAAATTCAGTAGAGAATATACTTACAGAGAAGGTTTCAATAATATAAATTTCAGAATGTAACCTCCTATATGTTCACTTAATAATTCAATGATATTAGGAAACCTAAATTAACATTTAAGGTTATAGTTACGGCACATAAAGTATGCTTGTGAATCCTAAACTCCCCGACATGACATAATAGTATCTACGCACGGACTCTCATCTTTTCATGCGTGCGTAGCCCCCACAAATAAAGACATGCAGTTATTCATATTCGCCTATGGGGACAATTCCCTCTTACGAGGTTAGAAAGGAGACTTACCTCGTGTCAAGCCTACTTTCCGGGTAAAAAATGTGCCCGAAATTCCAAATTCGTCGCCCAAGGACTCGAAACTAGTCAAATATTGCATAAATAAATCAATGTATACTCAAAAGTACGAAGTTTCCCTATTTAAATGATTATTCCAACCTAAATTGCAAAATCCCAAAATACAACCCTGGGCCCACATGCTCGGATTCCAAAAATTTCCGGAGGAAATACTTACCCATAGCCTAAGGATCAATATTATATGGTTTTTGTACGATTCCATAACACATTTCTTGGAAATTTTTTATTTTTGTCAAAAACCTAGGTTTTACTCTAAACCCATGATTTCTACTAATTTAAGGTGTTAATCTACCTAGGAATTCAAGTATTAAGCTAAGTTTGTAGTAGGAATTACTTACCTTGCAGTAGCTAGGTCGAATACCCTCCTTGCATGCTCTCAAAATCGCCCAAGAATGAAGAAAGTGTTCAAAAATGGCTAAGTCCCGAGTTCAAAACGAAGTGTACTGCCTACAGGCTTTTTGCACCTGTGGCTCGAGGACCGCACCTGCGAAGAAGGGGAAGGGGGCCTGGTTTCGCACCTGCGGAGCATAGTCTGCACCTGCGGCTCTGCTTCTGCAGAAAGGGGTCCGCACCTGCGGAAATTGGCAATTCCCTCAGGAGTCGCACCTGTGAGACTGGAACTGCAGGAGCGGTCTCGCACCTACGACATGACCTCCGCAGGTGCGGTCGCACCAGGTCTGGTTCACCAACAGTCATTTTTGGCTAGTTTTTGCCTCGCTCGATGCCCGAATGGCATCTGGGCCCACCCGAGATCCCGTCCAAATATACCAACAAGTCCTAAATCATAATACGGACTCGCTCGAGCCTTCGAAACGTCCAAAACAGTGCTAAATCTAAAAATCATACCCCAAAACCTATTGGATCAAACTTAAGAACTTCAAGTTCTTTGAATCCGCTAACAATACGCCGAACCTATCTATACTACTCGGAATAACATCAAATTTTGCAAGAAAGTCATAAATGACATAACAGAACTATTCCCAATCCCGAAATTCCGTTTAGACCTCGATAACACAAAAACACGTTCCAAACCTCAATTTGAACTTAAGGAAATTCTTATTTCACTACTTGGTGTCGAAATACTTCAGGGTCATCCAAAACCCATTCCGAACACACGCCTAAGTCCGAAATCATCAAACGAACCTACTGGAATCTTCGGATCTCGATTCCAGGGTCGTTTACTGAAGGACAACTTTGGGAACTAAGTGTTCCTATACTACTCCAAACTCCTCCATACCTCGAACCACCCGTCCCCACAAGTCATAAATTAGTAAAAGCAACTACGGGAAGTCTCATTTAGGGGCACGGGGTCCTAGAACACAAAACAATCGGTGAGGTCGTTACATTAATATGGGAAGGAAGGCTTACTTGTTCCACCCTTAATATTTTGAGTTTGACTAGCATTACCAGGTGTAGCTGGTGGTGTTTCAAGATTATTGGGTGATTGAATATCATCTAAATTATCATCTAAATCATCATCTATACCATAATTTTCTTGAAGTCGCTCATAATCTTCATTTAAATTTTCGGGTGAACTTTCAGAAATATGTGTAAAGCTACTAGAAGAACCAACACCACCTCTTGATCTTTTAGAAGTTTTCTTACTACCACCTCTACTAGTGCACGCTTTTTTGGCTGCTCTAAGTATATCCATTATGTAAATTAAATTCCGAAATTAAATTAATAATTCTAAATAACAAAATAAGTGTACACCAAAGAAGAGAAAGAGTTGGAACGAGTGTACCGGGATTCCGGATGCCGCACTAATTTTGATATAGAAAATCAAACTTCAATTGATAGACCGATAGTTGATAGTACTTGATAATACACTTTACTTGAATTATAATACTTGATAATAATAATTTAAATGGCTAAACTAAATATTTGATGAAACTTGAAATAATTGGTAATTGAGAATTTATGAGCAAAAATCAATAATATCAAGAGAGAATTAAGATAGAATTAGAGTAGTAAGAGAATGAATTATGAGGAATAATAAAGAATAAGGGGGGGATATTTGTAGTTTTTAAAAGGTTAAAATTATAATTTATCAAATATCAGGAGTGGGAGGCTACTTTCTTAAGGGGGTAGGCCGAAATGGCTGTTTTTGCAAAAAATGGTCGTTGGCCAACAATCATTTTTGAATTTGACCGTTGTAAATGGTCAAAAAATTATAAAAAAAAAATTTTAAAACGTTATCAGGCTGAACCCGACTGTAGCGCGTTAAAAACCCGTTAAGGGGTTAGCAGGCTGTAGTGGGTCCGATGTACCGTTATCCAAAATGTGGTCGTGTAAAACCCGCTCCCCGCCCAACCCGTCCCATCTCGCCTAATTTTGCTACAGTAACGGGCTAAATCGGATTGTAAATGGGTCAGCCCGACCCGATTAATAGGTTTACCCCTAGCTGACTGAGCTCAACCCCGAGCTGGTTGAGTGAGTGGTGTAGAAACTGGTGCTGATGTCATAGAGTAGCTCCTTTGCTGAGCTGGACCTCCCACTAGGAGGGGACACTCTCTCCTCATGTGACCAAACTCTCCATACTCATAGAAACTCCCCGGTGCTGGTGCTGGGGACTGAAGGGAGCCCCGAGCACCGGCATAACTGGTAGAAGGACCATGCATAGACGAACCCTGACCCAATGGAGCACGGGATGAAGTCTGAGCTGGGAGGGCACTAAGAGATGAATGGCCCTGCTGATAACTGTGTGAACCATGGCCAGATGATGCACCCTAGTGAACTGAGCGCGTCGTCTAAGCATGTCTGAAAGGACGACCCCTACTATGGTGGATATGACCCCCAGAAGGAACACCGCTAAATCTACCCTACCCACGAGGCCTCTTGGCCTCCCTCTCAACCCGCTCCTGGACGAAACCATCTCAATCTGACGAGCAATGTCGACAACCTCATCAAAAGTAGCACCAGACACTCTCTCTCTAGTCATAAGCAATCGCAGTTGAAAAGTGAGGCCATCTAGGAACCTCCTGATCCGCTCTCTGTCTGTGGGAACCAACCAGATAGCATGACGGGCCAACTCCGAGAATCGCATCTCATACTGCGTCACGGACATATCACCCTAACGAAGCTGCTCAAAATACCTGTGCAGCTCCTCTCTGCGGGATTGGGGCACGAACTTATCCAGAAAAAGATTGGAGAACTGCTGTCAGGTAAGGGGTGTTGCACCGACCGACCTATGCCTCTCGTAAGCCTCCCACCAACTGAAAAGTAGTGAACGAGACCCCACTAATCTCTAGAATGCCTGATGTACAGAGTATCCTCTTAAACCTGTCCAAGAAGCCTTGTGCATCCTCTCCCTCTGTACCACTTAAATATGCATGTTGGAGTCTCCCAAACCTCTCCAATCGATGTTGCTCATCATCGGGCATGACATGAACCACATACTGATCAGCTGCAACCGGCTGGGCTGGTGGTGCCCCCGGTGTCTGGAGTCCCTGTACCACCTGCTCTGGTGTGCGGGCGGCAGGAGTTTGAGTACCTCCTCTGGCCTGAAAAGTGGCTGTTGTGGTAGGAACAGAGACCGCATGAGCAAGACTGGTGCACACGGTCAAAATCTGAGCTAAGGACTCCTGAAGGCCTGGAATCACAGTAGGTACAGGTGGTGCTTGAGCTGGTCCCACAGGCTCATCCATAACTGGAGCCTGCTCCTCAACTGGGGCAACTGATGGATCTGCAGGTGCTCCCCTAGTTGTTGTGTGAGCTGCACCTCTGCCCCTACCGCGACCTCAGCCTCTCGCGGCCCTGACTGGTGGTACTGGTGGGTGTCCATCCTGCCCCATATTACGCATCCTCACCATATCTGAGAGAATAGAACAACAAAATTTCAGTTACCAGAATCAAACGATTTGCACGACAAAAATTCAATAATGTGAAATTTCCTGAGGGTTCGGCAGCCTCTCCAAGATAAGTACAGCCGTCTCCGTACCGATCTGCAAGACTTTACTAAACCTACTCATGACTCGTGAGACCTATGTAACCTAGGCTCTGATACCAAATTGTCACGACCCAAAACTCTAACCTGTCGTGATGGCACCTATCGATGATACTAGGCAAGCCGATTTTCAAAATACTTCAATTATTTTACAAAAGATAAACCTAAAAGCTCTTTCATAACAGTGTTTTTCATAAAAAAAAATAGGATCTAAACTCAAAATACAATGAGGAAAGATAGCCCCAAACATCAGGGTGTCACCAAGTCATGAGCATCTAAACAACTAGTCTAAGAAATAGTGTCTCCAAGAGTCTGTGTCTAAATGTCAATACATAAAAGAAAGATACCAAAGAACGATAGACAACGATTTCGAACGCCGGCAGCTACCTCATAGATATTTTATACTCGACCACGCACGAGGTTAACGCCCTCCGTGACCGGATACGCCTGGATCCATATGAAGTGCAGGGTGTAGCGTGAGTACAACCAACTTAGTAAGTAACAAAAATAAATAAGGAACTTAGAATAAGTGACGAGCTATACAAATACAGTTTATTTCAGTAATTTCAACAATGAAAGTAGACATAAGTAAATTTCGTCAATATAAATCAAATCAATTGCATATTTACTAAGTTCAGGTGTACCAGATATAATATTTCCCAGAAATTCAGAACAGTAACATATATCATCTAAGTGAAGCAACAAAGGAAGACAAATGCAACCTCTCAGGGGTAACATTTACTCAAGCTCTCAATAGCTAAACACTCGGCTCTCATCCCTCAATACACATTCTCAAAAGGTACATGCGCTTAATGAGGGGTGTACATACCCTGGAGGGGATCCTTCATCCCAAGCGTTATATCGTTGTGCACGTGCAATCCGATCCAATTATATAAGTATCCATATGGATCGTTACGGCGTGCAACCTGATCCACAATCTATGAATAGCCACAAGGCTCGTTGCGGCTTGCAACCCGATCCATATACATTCAGCCCTCGGGCTCGATGCGGAGTGCAACCCAATCCATATACTCTCACATAGCTCATAGCTCATATCTCAGGCCCTATCTCAGTCACTAACCTCTCCAGCCTCTTGAGCTCACAGAAATCATACAATTCAACCCCAAACAGAGATAATAACTAGTATTAACAAGAAACAAGAGGGAGCGGAGATATGACAGACAAGTAAGACTGTGACTGAGTACAAGACAACAATTAATAGTCAATTCAACAAGTAGACGACCGCTGCAGGTCCCAACAATGATATCATATGGCCTACGCATGGTTTCTAACATGAATGGCAGTCAAATTTTCTAGAAGACAAAGGAAACATGTAATCAACAATATGGTATTCAACTTTATAGTCTCATGGAACGGACCAAGTCACAATCCTCCACGATGCACGCCCACACGCCCGTCACCTAGCATGTGCGTCACCTCCAAATAATCACATCATACCAAATTCCGGGGTTACATACCCTCAGGACCAGATTTAAGATTGTTACTTACCTCAAACTACGCAAAATCCTACTCTGAAATGCCTTTGCCCCTCGAATCAATCTTCAAATGCCCTGAATCTAGCCACAAGCAGTACGACATAATTAATATAGGCTAACGAAATAAGTTCCATAAGAAAAACATGAAATTCTAAAACAAAATCCGAAATAGGCTCAACCTAGCCCTCCGAGCCCACGTCTCGAAATCCGACAAAAGTCACAAAACCCGAAAGCACATCCACTCATGAGTCTAACGATAATAAATTTAATAAAATCCGACACCATTTGGTCATCCAAATCTCCAAAATTCACTCTCAAATTCTCCAGCCCTAAACCCCCAAATTTCATTTCAAAATCTCACTATTAGTTGCAAAATTAGTGGGGAAACATCATTATCGAAGATAAATAGACACAAGGATCTTAGCTCAGTAATCACTTCAAAATACTCCTCAAAATCCTCCAAAATTTGAGTTCCAAATATTGAAAATGGTGAAAATCTCGAAGTCCCGTATTTATATGTTCTGCCCAGGCCTTTCGCACCTGCGGCCTTATTTTCGCACCTGCATAGTCACTCCTACGCCAAATATCCGCACCTGCGGAATTCACTTAACCACTGGGCTCGCACCTGCGGAGTCGCTTCTGTGGCCCTTCGTTCGCTTTTGCGGAAATGTCCAAATTCCCTTTTTCCGCATCTGCAGCCCATCCTCGAATATGCGGGCGCACAGATGCGCTTCTTTTCTCGCACCTGCGCCTCCTGCCCAGCCTGGCCTTTCCCGCATCTACACCCATCCTGCTGCACCTGCGGCTTGACCCTTCGCAGGTGCGATTACACCATCAACAAGCCAATTTCAGCAACTTCACCAACTAGAAACCAAGTCTGATAACCACCCGAAATAAACCCGAGGCCCCCGAGACCTCAACCAAACATACCAACAATTCATATAACCCATTATGAACTTAATCAAACCCTCGAATCACCCAAAACAACATCAAAACACGGATTACACCCGGATTCAAGCCTAGATAACTTACTTCCAAATTCCACAAATGACGCCGAAACCTATCAAACTACATCTGATTGACCTTAAATTTTATGCACAAGTCATAAATGACACCACGAACCTACTCCAATTCTCGAAAATCAATTCCGACTGCGATACCAAAATTTCCACCGCCAGTCAAATTCGCCAAAATTCCAACTTTCGCCAATTCAAGCCTAATTCTACTACGGACCTCCAAATCCCAGTTCGGACGCGCTTCTAAGTCGAAAATCACCTAACGGAGCTAACCGAACCATCAAAATTTAAATCTGAGGCTGTTTACACATAAGTCGACACCCAGTTGACTTTTCCAACTTAAGCTTCCAATTAAGAGACTAAGTGTCTCAGTTCCCTCTGACATCACTCCGGACCCGAACCAACTAACCCGGTAAGTCATATAGCAATAGTAGAATATAATAGAATCAGGAAACGGGAAAATAGGGCTATGACTCTCGAGACGATTGATTGGTCGTCACATTCGTACTGATCAGTAATCTTGTATTTTTTTTGCAACAGATTGTACGAATACGAGATGGATAGAAAAAGGTTATATGATCAAAAAATCTTTATAATTACTATTATTACCTTACTTTTAGAAAATGTTTTCATAATTTGCCTCATGAGAAACAATTCTCTAAATAATATATGTAGTGCTGAAGATGCCAACAAGCCTAAACCAGAACCTGAACCTGAAAGGTGAATCATATTGTCTTATTCTTTATTCTCAGAAAGGAGTTGAGACAAATCTTTATATTTCTCTCGTGTTCCTTGTTACATAGGGAAACAAGCAACAGCAGTTCCACCTTCTACCTTTGGCCTGGTTCCAGAAACCAATAGATAATAGAGAGTTACTTTGATCAAGGTAAGATAATTGCATTACTTATTCCCTACTAAATTACAGACTTCTTTCATTTATTGAAGAATTATTTATGTGTGTTTTTGCTAAAAACCCCTTTTATATTACGCATTTCCTCTATCTCAATTATATGACACTTTTCGCTTTTTGTAATTCAAACTATGTGAATTTTTTACCAACATATTAAATGTATTTTTTCATCATATTGACATGGAAGAATTGTTTTGAATATAGTTTTGAATATTTAAATATTATTTTTCAAATTTTTAGTTGATCTAATGAATTTAGTTTAAAATTTTAGTCAAATTGACTTTCGAGGAGAGAAAATTGTCACATAAATTAAAATAGATTCAACAACAACAACCTACCCAGTATAATCCCACAAGTGGGGTCAGGGGAGGGTAGTGTGTATCGCAGACCTTGCCCCTACCTAGAGAGGTAGAGAGGTTGTTTTTGATAGATGCTCGGCTCAAGATAAGGTGGAAAATAAGAAAGGGAAGAAGAAGAAGAACAATAAGAAACGGGGGAGAAAGAAAGACGAGGGAGACAAAAGACAATAAGGAAAAGAGGAGAAAAAGTAGCATCATATAGTAACAATCAAGGAGCAACAATTTCCAATAAAAGTACACCTCACTCAATCTAGGTCCCGAGCCTTCCGCTTCCTAATACTGGCTAACTTGTACAACTTCCTATCCTCTCCTTTGCCCCCAAGATCCTCATACTATCTTTCAAAAGCTGCAGTATTAGCCGCCGTGACAGGGAGCTTCGCCTCTCTCCTTGCCTTCTTATAACACTCCCTATACGACTTCCGCTCTTCCTCGTCCGTCCTCCCCACTAGCTTCAAACACGCCGCTTTCTTAGCTTCTACTTTTTCTTGGACCTTTCCATTCCACCACCAGTCCCCTTTGTGGCCACCCGAATAACCCTTCGAGACCCTTAACACCTCCCTAGCAACCTAATGTAGTTCATTGTTGTGGTCCACATACTACTCGCGTCCCCACTACTTCTCCAACCCCCCATCCCCAAACTCCTGAGCCTTTCCCTTAGTCAAGGCTCCCCACTTGACCTTGGGTTGGCCATACACCGCTCTTTTCTTCCTTGCTCCCTTGACCTCCAAGTACATTACCAAGAGCCTATGTTGCATTGACAGACACTCACTCGGGATAACCTTGCAATCCGTACAAAGGCCCTGATCACCTCTCTTGAGAAGAAGAAAATCGATCTGAGTCTTGGCAACCCTACTCCGAAAAGTGACCAAGTGTTCCTCCCTCTTCTTAAAACCCGTATTATCTAGCACCAAGTCAAAAGATTTAGTAAACTCCAACAATGAAGTACCGCCATCATTCCTAACCCTGAAATTGAACCCGCCATGCACGCCGTCATAACCCCTAGCTGTCGCCCAACATGACCATTAAAGTCACCCCCTATGAAAATCTTCTCGGACTGCGGGATACCATGCACAACATCATCCAAATCCTCCCAAAAGTGCCTTTTGACCTCCTTGCTCAGTCACGGTTGAGGCGTGTAAGCACTAATCACGTTAAAAGTGAACCCATTAACCACTATCTTAATAATCAACAACCTATCATTCACAATCCTAACATCCACCACTAACTCCCTGAGATCCCTATCAACTAAAATGCCTATCATGTTCTTGCCTCCAATACCCCTCGAATACCAAAGTTTATACCCATTAACATCCCAAGCCTTCGTACCCCCCATCTAGTCTCTTGGACACATGTTATATTGATCTTCCGCTTTTGTAGAATCTTCCCCAGCTCTATCGACTTACCCGTCAATGTCCCTATGTTCCGGGATCCAACTCTCAACCTTGTGTAATCCCTAGCCCCCTTGCCACCATTTCTTCTTGCCCCCTGACCCACCCGCTGACCCACCCGAGGACACGACCTTACACTATCATCTCTCATAATAGCCATTACACCAGCAAAAATGTAGGGATATAAACTAAGCCTTAACTAGTACAAATGCAGATGAGCACGTAAAGCATAAAACAAGCAAAGCCTAAATATAAACTGAAAGGTAATGTAACTTGGGCACGCAAAAGACACTAGTGATACAACTAATGGCAGATAAATGCAAGCAAGCCGAAGGAAATACAATAATCAAGCATAAAAGGTAGCCGATAGAATATTAACAAATAGAATATTCTAAATAAGAACAGTAGAACCTGGAGTCCCAACGGGTGCCAACAAAGGTGTTGTCCACAACAACTATGTTCTGAAAGTTCTCGTGCGCATCGCCCGAGGATTGTCGAAAAATTATCTCCGTGAAAAATCCTTGTTGTCGCTGCTAGGTCTAGGAATCCGACCAGCAGTAATAAAGGAAGGGGAAAGTGGAGACCGGGTGAAAGCAGAAGGTAATGGTTGCTGCCGCCGCTGGGCTAGGGCAGTGGGGAATCGAGCGGAGGGATATTAAAGATAGATTTATTTGTAGAGGTTCCTTGCTTTTTTTTTTTAACTACAGGTTTCGTGTTGACGAAAATGGGAAGACAATAAAAGCATGCGCCAATGGATGACTACGCACGTTAAGCTCTTTTATCCATTTTTAATTAGCAAGATTAATATACCAATGTAGTTAATTATCTTGACATGTTTTTAATTCCTTCGGTGTTGCTACTACATTTAGACTATAATTGTAAAATAATTCCACAGACGAAAAATAACGTATAAATAGAAATATAAAAGAAACAGAATTTAATCTGAGCTCACTGAATTAACAGTTTTTTCTTAAGGAACTTAATCCCCTCCTAGTACCCAAGGCTGTGGATTATTTCCTCCCAGGATAGAACGAATTACACACTGATGTAGCGGTACTTCAAACCCTAGTGTTTCACCGAACACAAAGATCGGTAGTAAATCACACTTACTGTTGCTTTCTTTGTAGTTAAAACAATGCAGAAAAAAGGAGGAGAATTCAGAATTTCGTATGGAAAATCTGAGAGAATGAACTGCTATTTATAACCAATATGTTGAGTTCAAATTGAAGATATGCAACTCTTCAGAAGGGCTATCATGACCGTTTACGTAAAACGGCCATAATGTAAATGACTATTTACGCAACAATAAAACGGGAATTCAAAGCCTAATTTTCCGTTACAAAAAACGAAAAACGCACAATTTGGATTTAATATTAATTTTTCATTTACAAAAAATCGATATTTAATAATATTACGTTAATACTTACTATTAACAAATAAATTTGATCCAAAAAATTAATCAATCAATCGATCATTTGACAAAATCCAAATCCGAGCCGAGCGAGCGACGGCGCGATGATTGTCTTCTTCTTAACTCTTTAAGAGCTAGAAGAAGAGCAATTGTATATATGCCCATCAAAAATCTGTTTGTCTTCCAATATGGGGACAATGTCCCTTTGTCAAGGAGAGAAACTCAAATATTTCATTTTTACTTCATTTCTCATTCACCCTCTTATAAGCTAAATTAAGTTTCTATGCATGAAAAGCTATGTGATTCACAAGAAAGGATCAATTGCATCTGGATAAGTAGATTTCCCTTTGAACTTTCCGTAGTGAACTTATGTCGGATATACTCGGTCAATTAGTAAATCTGATATCTTACATAAGTGATTCCTAAACGTGTCATCTAGTAGATACATTATTTGATATACCCCGTATCAAATTTAGAAATCATTAAAAAGACTTAATATTTTATCCTTGGTACTGAACATTGTCTCATCACGAGAATTGACTAAAATTTTAGCTGACAATCTTGAACCGTCATTAATGACTTTGTTTGATCTCCTTGAACCTAGATCTTGGGATCTCCAGTCTTCTAGGTAGAGTTACCTTCACAATGACTTGTTCTCGGCCATATTTACTATTAACAAATGAATTTAATCCAATTTGACGAAACCGAAGCCGAGCGAAGATGACGGCGTGAGAATTGTCTTCTTCTTAACTCTTTAAGAGTTAGAAGAAGAGAAATTATATATATACCCATCAAAATCTTTTTCTCTTCCAATATGGGATAATATCCCTTTGTCAAGGAGAGAAACTCAAATATTTCATTTTCCCTCCATTTTTCATTCACCCTCTTTCAAGCTAAATTAAGCTTTAAAAACCAACAATAATATCTTGGAATATATTCAATTGCAGTCTCAAAAAGTTCCAATGGAATTCATAAGGTTGCAAGTTCTTTCAATTCAGTGAATACTATTGGATTAACTGTTTCTATTGAGCTATAAAGGCACTCGAAACCTTTCAGCTGTGGCTAATATTATCGCGTTATAGATAAACTTTTTTCTTTTTCGCAAGAATCCTTTAGATTAATTTTTTTGTTTATATTTTTTTGTTCATATTTTTTTGTTTGTATTTTTTTGTTTGTTTAAAACATAGTAAAATACGTTGCCTTCTTTAACTTACTCTTTTGATAAAGGAATTTTTATATTCCTATGTCATATAGTAAACTATATTACCCTTTATGCTTAACCTTTGATATAATTACCTTCTATATACTTAATTACCATTTATACATATTTTAGGGGTTTTACAGTTATTAATTACACTCCTTATTTAACTCTACCGTATGTTCCCACGTTTCTCTCTCCAAATCCCACACCCTTACCCACGTATCAGCCCACACCCCACGATTTCCTCTTCAAACACCCATATTTTCCTCTGCTAAAACCAGAGAAAATTTGTAAACCCCACCATTAACGCATATTCTCAAGTTCTGTCTTCTACAACCAGTCAAAAATTTGACTATTCTTCAAAGTTCATACACCCATTAACGACCAGCTTCAAAGGTTCTCAATGAAGAAGAACAGAACTTCAAAGAACAACCCAAAAATAGCTAAAGAAGCAGATATTCCTTCTTTCGATTTGGCTGTATTATCACCACATTCACCGAAAAAGCATGAAAAATCTGCTCAGGCAAGTGAAGAGAAGAAGCATAGTCTTTCCCCTCGTCAAGCTAGGGCAGAAGCTAGAATTAAACAAAAACATGATTTTGATGCTGGTGAATCTTCGAGGCAAATCAAACCAGCGAAAAGGAAAGGAAAAAAAATAGAGTTTGATGATGATTTTGTAGAAGATGTACCCGTCACTAAACCTGCAAAGCAATCTAAAGTGTCTCCCACGGCAAAAACTCCAAAAAAGAAGAAAACTCCAAAAAAAGCTCCTACTGTAAAATCTCCTAAGAATGTTCAACAACAGTCATTGGTTAAGGTAAGAATTTAGTAATTTCTACACTAGGTATTTCGTTTGTTTTAATTCTTAAAAATCTCCATAATCTGTGGTTTTTTCTGTTTTGTAGATTAATTGTAGTTTTATGAATCTGTTTAAAATTATAGATGTATTGTAAACAATTGTATTTATATTATTTTATATTTTTAAATGTATTATGTATTTGTAGATATTCTGTATTACAAATGTAGATATATTATTTTTTTTAGATCGAAGCACTGTATTAATAAGAGATTATTTATATTTTGTGCAGAATGGACATTTTTTTGTACCTCATAATGTTGATTATGGGGTCCTAAGGTTTCAGACATTATGTGACCCTAGTGTTCCTAGCCAAATTAAAGATTTATTGTCTCCAAATGGTATAAAGCTATTCAAGAAGACATACTTTGGTTATTTACTGTCATTTCCTAATTTATCTATGCAAAACCAAGCTATTTATCTTCTTATGAAGTATGAATTGAATATATCTGATGCTTCCTATTTTTCTACTGAGTTAAAGGGTCAGAGGTTAAATTTTGGATTGAGAGAGTTTGCGTTAATAACTGGTCTTAGATGTTATACCGAAGTAACAGACTTTGGTTACACTACGGATTATGACAGTAAGATAATGAGGAGTTACTTTCCAAACAAGGTAAAAGTGGAGAAGTCATACCTAAAACAGATTGTAACCAACAAAAGTTGGGTAAATAATAAGGATGCAGTAAATTTATGTATTCTATATCTCATAGAATTATTCATTTGTCCTTCAGAAAAAGATCATATTGGGTTGGTAGATCATTTTAGATTTTATTTAGTGGATTCCGGACAGTATGCGTCATACGCATAGGGTATTTAGTCTTACAGACAGTTGATTGAATTAGTTAGGCACGGGCTAAATCCTTTTGTTCATTCTTATCTCATTCGAGGATTCCTACTAGCCTTGCAAGTATGGTTGTATGAGTGTTGCTCCATCGTCAACACTGATATAGTTATAAGAGTAGCTAATTCATCCCACACATACTTAACTGGTCAGCTACCAAGGACAATATATGGTTAGCTTCAATTGAAGAGAAAATGGTAAAACCTGAATGGATCATGGTAAATGGTTCTTATTTATGTTCTATACAATTTAATACAAATTATCTATAATTTGTATACATATTCTGCCCTAATCAAGCTAATTTTTTTTTCTAGTTCAGTTCACCAACATAACTGAATCACCTGAAGAGCTTTTTGTGATGCCTTCGCCTGAAAAAGTTGAGTACATAATTGAAGAAGTTGAACATATTTCTGAGGATCCGAAAGTTGCTGCTCCTCCATTGGAACCCCAAGAATTAATTGGAAAAGAGGACAAGAAGTCTATTCTTAAACAAATTAGAAAATTAAAAGAGGTCTTGAGAAGGTAACATGTATACATAATATTGCATTTGTTCTTTAATGTATGTTAAGCCATATGTTGAAGTTAACTCTCTATATTTTAATATGTAGGTTGAGTTAGAGCTTGCATCTTTTAGTGAAGATGTATTTGAAGAACTAGGTAGCCTTCGAGTGCTACTAAATGAGTCAATCAAGGTTGTTTTGCAGGTGATAAACAGTCGAAATGATAATGTTGATGCAAATATAATATTTAAAATTTATTCATTTAACAAAACTATTTATGTCACCTATAAAATATATATCCTAACTAATATAAAACTTTCAGTTTGCTGGGAGTTCAACCAAAAACTCTGACCAACCAAAAGACAAGAACAATCAACAATTTCTGTTCAATAGCGGAGAACTAGTGCATGTCAGCAGCAACAAAAAAGGTATATACAAAACACCTCCACTTTATATACAAATTATCTACAAGTTTTCTTCAACATATCTACGAAATTTCTTCAAAATATATAAAATTTATTTTTATTATATCTACAATATATATACAATTAAATACAGTATATTTATACAGATCTACAGATTTATGTAGATCTGTATAATACACCTACATATCTCCTAAAACTGTCAAGCCACTACTATCCATTATAATTCAAAATCTTTAATGAAAAAACAGACCATGTGAATGAGCTGGAAATTAATGAGAATATTCCAGCACGTGTTGATTTATATTCCCTTTTTGAAGGTGCAGTTGATGAAGAAAATGCAGGTATGAAATTGTATTCAGAGCTTTTTGCTTTTTGTTTCAATTTTTTTTACCATTCTATTAAGCTAGATATACAAAATGTAACAGTGAAGGAAGTTATGCATGCACAATCTCCAATTCACGGAGTCACAGTAACAGTTCAAAGAGAACAGCAGAATGAGGAAGATGTCAATGTAGGTGAAGAAGCAGAGTATATGAATGTAGGTGATTCAGAAGACTCCATAGATGAGAAGAAGGAGGTTACACTTGAAGATTTCGAGCTGCCCGATAACTTCTCCCAGTTGGTTAAGTTCGGCGAGCCTAACCAATATGAAACAACACCTGTGCATCAAGGTAGAACAAGGCAGCCTGGAAAGCATGCCCGATCACCATTTCTCCCTTTATACAATTCTGGTGGCAGAACCTCGGTTGGACCTCAAATTTTTCACCTGAAGCACCCATTCACTAGTGTTATTGGTCAAGATGTCGATCCTAAGTTCTTGGATCAATTCAACAAGTGGTTATACTAAGGTACCGACACAGGTTCAAAGAGGTTAGTTTATACAATTTGACACTTTGATTCCAGTATTCATATTTTACATATCCGCTTTATTCAACAATTTTATTTTAATTTTTATTTGTTTAAATAGGAGGAAGGTTCCATCTTCTATAAACGACAACCAAATTAAGCCATGATTTGATCTTGGAGTGGAAAAGGTTGACAAGAAGGAGTGGTCCATACTTTGGTACACCCCGGGCAAGTCCTCAACGACTCGGTAAACTCTTATTCAGAATATGTAGTTATTTTGTTGATTTTGTTTTTGTATCTACAACACTGTCATAGTACTATCTCCAGTATATGTAGTTATTGGGTATATATATTGGAGATATTCTGTATAAATTCTTAGTAACAATATGAATTGTAGGTATATTGTAGATGTTTTGTAGATAATATTAATGAATGTGTAATAACACACAGGATTGTATATATATATATACATATACATATATATATTGTAGATACTTTGTAATCATGATGAAACACAGATGAAATTGTAGTTTTTATGTGGATATTCTGTAGATAATATGTAATTTTTGTAGATTTTTTGTAGATAATTGTAATAATCAATAGAATAAATGCAATCTGTTTTGTTGCAGCACATTGATGTTATAATGTATTATTTGAGGAAAAGAGGAAAGCATGGCCCCCACAACAATATAAGGTTTACTACCACCGATTGCATGTTCAAGACTAGGATTGAACAAATTCATGATAAGTTCCACAATTCTCCTCAAGAAAAGAAGTTTGATGTTGTCAAACCCCAGGACGTCATAGCAGAATACATATTGGGGTACATATTACTCGCAAATATTGCATGGGATCAAGTTGATTATGTGATCATGCCCGTCAACATTGTAGAAAAATTCCACTAGGTTTTGGTTGTTTTTAACATTGCAGATAGGGTACTTTATGCGTATGATTCTATGGTTTCTTCACGCAATCACCCTATTGTTGAATCTTGTGTCGACAAGTTTTTTGTTATTATCCCTCTGTACTTGTCATGCACCGATTTTTATGGCAAACGTAAAGACATCAACTTCAAGAATACAAAGGCATACATTGAGAAAGCTGTTACTGACCCTCTTGACATTTAGTGGATAGTCGGAGAGATACCGCAGCAAAAAGAAGGATCACTGTAACAAAAATCTTCTTTCTTTCTATCTATTTAACATTTTTTTTGTTCATTGTTTGATAAATATTGACAATTTTTTTATTTCTGTAGCGACTGTGGTGTCTATGTTGCTTCCTTTGCAGAGTATGCTAGCATTGGAGACCTATCAGTTCCTGCGGAAGACCTTTCTGATGTTGATCAACATCGTAGACGCTATGGAGCGCTATTGTGGGACTACACTAGAAAGAAGCAAGAGAATTGTTCAATTAGTGAAAATGAGGTGACATGCAGATTGGCAAGGAGAAAAGGTGCACCGGTTGTGAATGAGAAAACACGAGTCCAGAGGAAGAAGAATTAGTTGCAATGTTTTGTCTGAAACATGTAGTAAAATTGTTTAGTTGCTGCTAGTTTTGTAGAAAGATGGTAGACAAGTTTATAAACAATATTATTTTGTTTTAATTGTGGCAGACTTGCGCTACAATTATTTTAGCCTTTTTTTTTTCTTATCCAGTATAGTAGTTCAAATGGAAACATTCTATTGATTTTATATTCACTTGTTAGAATGCAAAACAGTACTTGATCTACATTATTTTAGCATATAAATCCTTTCCAACTGAATTATTATCTAGTTATTCTGTCAACTCCAGATTATGTAGTGATTTTGTAGTTTATTGTAGTTTTTTTGTAGATAAATTATAAAATCATTAACAATACATTCTATTGATTTTATATTCATTTGTTGAATGTAAACAGTACTTGATCTACATTATTTTAGCATATAAAATTATTATCTAGTTATTCTGTCAACTCCAGATTATGTAGTTATTTTGTAGTTTATTGTAGATAAATTGTAAGAATCATTAATAATACATTCTATTAATTTTATATTCATTTGTTGAATGTAAACAATACTTGATCTACATTATTTTAGTATATAACTCCTTTCCAACTAAATTATAATCTGGTTATTCTGTCAACTCCCAATTATGGTTTTTGAAGTTTTTTTGTAGATAAATTGTAAAAATCATTAACAACTATGTAAAGGATGCTAGAGATAGTAAAGAAGTTATAGATTATATATATAGAAATCATTTCATAAACCAATCAAGCTATAAAAGTATTAAGTCAATACAGAAAAATGATTAAATAAAAAAATTTCAAACTAACTATATTAAGAGTTGAAAAAACCTCAACTATTATACATCAAAAGTCTATTCTCCTGAACTAATCAACAATTTTTATGAAAAATTCTATTTACTACATAAAATTTTATTTCTTTTTGGGAGCATTCTTGCAAGATCTTTTGTTATGCCCTTCTACTCCGCAATTGCCACATGAAACCTTGTACTTCTTTGAATTTACTTCATCATATGTTTTGTATTTTTATTTTTGAGATCTTCCTGGCTGTCTTTTCCCACCTGAAGGTGGATTTACAACTTCTTCAGTTATATGTTTTGGCACATTCTATTTTCTTTCATCAGATAGAGGATTTACTGGTATTTCATAAGTACGCAATAGGCTCTCCCTTGTGTAATAAAGCGAACAATAATTTTCATAAGACTCATTCCTGTGCCTTAAAGCAGCCAAAGCATGCACACATGGAAGTTCATCAAGCTGGAATTGCTACATCTACATCTCTTGTTTTCGAGACAAACAATATAGCAATTCACACCATCTATCACTGTATGGATATGATCTATTGAAGCCTCACCTACAATTACATTACAAACAGAAAATAAATCATCTACAATTAGAATACAATTTATCTACAAATTATCTACATTATATTTTAATATTTTATTTTGATGCAATAAGTTGTCAGATCTTACTCTAAGCTTCTGCGACAATGTTCTGTTGTCCTCCAATTCTTTTTTGAATTTTTTACCTTTGCTTTCAATAACTTTTCATTAGTCCAACGTTCAAGAAGAGTCCTCATATACCCTAATAGTTCTACTATCAGCAACTCTCTTGCATCTTTTGTTACCGCATTCAACGACTCTGCAATATTTGATGTCATAGTCCAAGTTCTGTTCACCGTAGCATGTACTCGAGACCATCTATGATAGCCAATATCGTGTAAATATTCTTTAACATGCGGGTCAATCTCTTCAATCTTTAACTTCCTTTCATTAAATTCATCAAGCATGTATGATCGTGCCGTGACAAAATACAATTCGCTTAACTTTAGATGACCCTTCTTGAACTTTGCCCTTATATTTGTCTAAATATGCCACATGCAAGAATAATGTGACATGCCGGGATAAACAATAGATGTTGCCTTCAAGATACTCTCATTCCGATCCGAAACAACACACATATTTGGTTTTTCACCATATGCATGTTTGACTTGCTCAAAAAATCACTTCCATGATGCGTCATTTTCTGAATCAACAACAGCATATGCCAATGGTAATATGGCACCTACATTATGTGGCAAAATCAGTTAACAGGCTGCATGGAAAAATGTAGAGGAAGACATATACATAAAAACTACAATATATTTATAAAATATCTACAACTTATATACAAAAAATAGAATAATTAGATAATATATCTACAAAAAATCTAAATTTTACCTGCTGCATCCATTGTATTAGTTGTTAGCATTATTCCCCTGTATGTTGACTTTAAGAAGGTCCCATCAACTACTACAACTGGCCTATATTATTCCCAACTACTTATTGACGTACAAATCGCAACAAATACATACAAGAAGAAGTCATCGTCGGTCTTCTTCAATTTTACTACAGACCCCGAATAAGTCTTCTCCAGAATATACAAATAACTAGGCAATTTGCTTAGGAGTTAGCAGGATGACCTCTCAAAAACTCCAACGCCTTTTCCTTTGCTCTCAAAGCTTGCATGTATGTAAAGTTCACGCCGTGTTCAGACAACATATTAGTTTGTATGTCTTTTGGTGTGTAAATTGTTTTAGGGTCAACATATTTTGGAATAACCCTGCTGCCAACTACCATGGCAGTAGGTTTACGTTGTATGAATGTATTGTCCATGAAAGAGCATGTGTGCAAGCTGTTGAATTCTCTAACCTTGAACATTACAGAATCATTTATGCTAGTTGTCTTGAAGTGCCATGTATAATTTTCACCAACATATATCAGCCAGTAGCTACAAAATAAAAACAATTTAAAAACTGGTATAAAAATGTAGATTTAAAAAAAAAAAAAAACTGTTGTATCATAAAAGATTATACTAAAGAATTTATATACAAATAACTACAAAATATCTACAATATTGATAAACATTATCACAAGAAAAGACTAAAGAAGTAAAAATATAGAAATAAACTACAAAAAAACAAAAAAAAAAAATTTGACCATTCATATGTTCATACCTTCTGGCACTAGATCTTTTTACCCTAAATTGGAACTTGTGCATGATAGAATAATGCTTCATTGCACTTGCGATTGTTTGCTTGTCTTGGTATACTTGTCCTACTTCAATAGCACTTGGTGTACTTTCTGTTATTATTATACTTTCATATTCCTCTATCGCCGGAGATGTTAGCATATCAATTAACTTTAGCGTTCCAGATGAACCTGCAAGAAAATAAAGCTAAATACTATTATGAACATTTTTGTAGATAATTTGTAGAAATATTGAAATCATGTATTTCATATTGAGATTCAAATGATATGTAGTTTAATTATAGAATAATTGTAGAAATATTGTAGATATTTTTGAAAATCAATACTGATATATATAGAGACTTTGACATGTAGTTTATTTTGTGGACATATTATAGATAAATTGTAGGACAGTAATATACAACCAAAATTTGATTCCCATATAACAACACAAACCTGCAACTGTATTCGCATTGGTGATACTCGATTCCAGATTAAAATCGCGAACTGTTATACATAGCGGATATGATCCTAAGCTTTTGTTTTCCTTTTTCGTCTCCATGTATACATGAACACCCATATCGTTCCTAATTTCCATTGGAGGACAATGCTCATTGACAATGTATTTGATTTCTATTATTTTTTCGGATGTATCGATCATTAGATGCTCTGCTATTGTAGAATTCAATAGGCTATAACTCGCATCCTCACCGATTACAATTTCATCGACCTGAAATTCTCTATATCTCCCATAGCTATCCCAATTCCCATTCAGTTGAAGCATAATTGAGATTTTCGACATAATTGCATTTTGTTACAGAAGAATTGTAGCTAATTTAGTCGCTTTTGATTTGTGAAATCAGAAAAAAAAAATGGTGAAACAGAGTGTATCGCAAAAACAGAGTCGTAAAATTTGAAGAGAAACGACTGAAATTAAAGCAGCGTAATTTGCGTTTGAAAAAATCTTGAAGAATCCTTAATACCCCAATATTTGCCCGCTTATATAAGGAAGTGTACAACTAACAGGATTCTATTTTTAATGAATTGTTTATATTTTGTAGAAATTTTATTAGCATGACGGGTAATTTACAAACTATGAACATTTTTCGTAATATAGTTTCCTTTCATTTCTGAATAATAATTGCTAATAAGTGGGCCTGATCTTCCTAGACGAAATGGAGGCCATAATCACTTCGAGACCCAACCCAACAGCTAAAGCAAAGCTTCATGGACTCCTAAGTGCCCAAAATGATGCTGGATGAACCTTTTTTAAATTATTGTTTATATTTTGGTCATGTTAAGAAAAAAATTGTCCCGGGTCAGAATTTTAAAACACACTCGCCTGAATTTTGAAGCACTAAAAAGGTTGACGACCTCTAGAATTTTCAGAACCAGAATTTTGAAGCACCAGAAATTTTGACGACCGTCAGATTTTGCAGTTAGAATGTTGAAGTTTTTGGTGATTCGTCAAGATTTGTGGAAAATCATGTCGATCACTTAATTGCTAAAATTCCGTCCACCGTGCATCAGAATTCTGGCGATCGAAAAAAATCCTAACCGGCATGTTTTAAAATTCTGACATGTTTTTAAAAAAATTTATGTTATTGGGTCAAAATATCAATAGTAGCACAAAAATACTCTATTTTTATCATTTTCCCTCCTAGGTGAACCAACGAGAAGTTCAAAGCCCAAAACATAAGTTTGGCAACTGAATATTTACTAGAAGGATTAACTTAAATAACTGCTCATCCAATTGCTTAAATTAGAAATAATCGGTGGACGTATAATATTGTTTAATTTTAGGTATAAAATGTCTATAATCATATATAATCAGTACATAATATATGTTTACTGACTAATAAAATTAAACAGTCAATTTGACCGGCTATTAATGTAAAGATCCTTTCACCAACTAGGAACAAGTTGCAATAGTTAGGATAGCCCAACCCAAAACCTAATTTAATGAAAGAATTAACCTAAATAGAGGCCACCCAATTGTTTAAGCTAAAATTAGCCAAAAGATATGTAATATATATATATATATATATATATGTGTGTGTGTGTGTGTGTGTAACTGTATATTTATAATTTATGTATACTCGTTAGAAAATATAAACAATGAATCTAGCCGGCTATTTGTTTAAAGACCCCAATTTAACGGGCTAACTTTATCACCAATAGTGGATAAAAAATTTACCTAGCTATACTATATGTAATTTTACTTAGTCATTACAAGAGAGGTTTTAACTTAATTATAATTTTATATACAATTTGTCAATTATTTAAAAATTAGTTATAAATAAAGATATCTTAATATTAGGCACTTAATAGGGAACAACTAATACAAACGCGTCTTACTCCCGCCAAACAATTTTCTTCATCTTCGTTAATTGCTTCTCCATCTCGTTTTTCTTTTCTTCTTCAGAAAATTCAAAAGTGGATTTCACATTGTCGCAGTAGATCAACCGTTGACTCTCCACCATTAACAGATGTTAAAAAGTTTTGAAGCGTTAATTTTGAATTTGAATTTTCTCAAATTATTATTTGTTTGAATTGACTGTTATTGCAAACGATTGAGAATATTTTTTTAGAGTATATATCCCAAACTTGAGGTTGTTTGGTGAAGATTAAAATCGATGTTTTGTTAGATTTTTAAATTTGACGAATATATTTTTAGAATTATATTAAAGTTGGATGAAAATTGTATGAAGTTATAGCTAGTGCTTTCTTTTACATAAAGTTATACATATATATTAAATTTGTATTATAGTTGTACGAAAATTGTATTTAAGTTGTATGCAAGTTAATCATGTTAGACCTGTTAGTTGAGTTCCTCAAGTCCAAACCGTCCACCCTTATTGCTTCTGGCATATAGCTGCCATTGCTATTCATTTCTGAAAATAGAAAAAGAAGAATTAATGTATGTGGAGCGAGGAGAGGAGAAAAAAGGCAAAGAAAATTGGTGGAAAAAAGTAATGAGCATGAGAGAGAGAGTACTCTTACTAAAGGAAGAGGGAGAGAAAAAAGAAAAGGATGTTACTGTTAGAAGTTTCTTTCTGTTAAAAATAAAAAAAATAAAAAAATAAAAAAGCAAGAAAATCTTCTCTTAAATTTTAAGTGTGAAAAGCTGCACGTACGATCTTGGGGATCCACCAGAAATAATGACATGGCTAAGTTAAGAAAGGAATTAGGGCCATGTAAGAATACCACCGACTTGCTACTCCATCCTTACGTAAAAAGTCTTTTCCCTTGATTTTTGTTTTTTTCTTTTTGGTTTCTATTTGGAGGAGTTTGCTAAGCGTCCTTAATTTTCATGTGAATTCATTTGCATGTCCCTTTTTTAATCACGAGATCTACAGTCCTTAAAGAACATATTACACGTCAAAATGCACATGATTCACCAAATAGTTGTTTGTGTATGAAGAAAAAAGTTCAATTTTTCTTCTTTAAAAATAATAATAATAATGATTAATTAATAAAAGAAAATTTTCCAAAATAATCGTTCTCTAGCTCTTATAATCTACATCGTTCAAAAATCTAAAAGGAGAATAAAGAATCACAACTTTTACATAGATTTATGGACAATAAAATTCAATTGATACTTCTTGCACGCAGCAGCAACAGCTATATGCAAGTACTATTACCTCTCAATCTTAAGCAAAACTACCCAACACAAATTGATTAGTTTTACGTTGTTGATAACTTACCATTTACCACACCTCTTCTTTCTATCGTAATTTTAAACGACTACCAATATGAGCAAGTTTACACGTACAAAATTACCGATAAGGAAGAGGAATTAGATGGTGCGGTGTGTAGAGGTGAGAATTGGGGTAGGGGTGGGGGTGAAGTACAAAAGAAACTTATGGAGGGGTCATGGGGTTAATAAGGGATGGCAGGAAGAAAGAAAGAAAAAGGAGAGACAGAGAGAGACTAGTCGGACTCTTCCATTGGCTCCCTTTACCTTCTTAGGACCAACGTACTTATCCTCTAAGTACTAATAATCAAACTTTTTGTAACTATCATCCACAATCAGTGATGAAACTAGGAACTTCTTTAAGAGGTGTTTAAATTTAAAAGAAGTGAAAATATTTTCGACAAAAGGTGTTTAATACGTGTTATATAATTTTAAAACGTAATATTTTATTTATATACATATTATATTTTTTCGACAAAAATCATGTGGCTTCGCCACTGTCCACAACCCTACAACTATTAATTAGTCTTATGGAATTGAATACTAGAATTGTGGTGGAATGATAAATATAATACTTTTTTATTTTTAACCAAAGATCTTGAGTTCGAATATTAAATATAAAATAATTTTTATAAAGGAATGTTTTACCCCTAAATGTGAGCCTCGTACTAATACCAGTTACCATATGAGAAATTTAAAAAAAAGGAATTCAAGATCTTAAGTCAGTTAAAAGATTGCTTCACACACTTAATCTCTCTCTATATGTATATGTTTCAAATAATTTTCCCATGGAAGGAAGAAAAAACAAGTGTATATAAATTACTCACCTTCCATCGACCCCCACCCTCACCCCTTACCCCCTAATAAAAGAAGGAAAAAAGAAAAAGAAATTTTGAACAAAAGAGCAACAGGAGAAAAAAGGCAACAAAAAGGACCTCCGCTAGCTCCTCAATAATCTTTTTGTCAGCACAGAACAAGATGTCTCTCTGTTTACTCGTAAAATGGTACAATTGAATTTATACGTGATTTCTAGATAAGTGAACTAATTTGATCATGAAATAATACAATAATTGAAAAAATATGCAATACTTAGCCTTAGAATATGGATGAAACAACAATAATGATGATTTCATGGACACCGTTTCCGGTCACAGCAATGGTGAAATCAAAAAGTAAGAAAGTAAATTGTATAAAGCTTTGTGTAGAATACAATATATGTTTTTCCAGAAAATTTGTGTCCTTTACAATGGTCACTGAGCTCACTATTTATAGTTATGTCTAGGGAAATAAGTCCTAGAATCGTGCCCTTCTTTAAATGCAAAATTCTCTGTAACGGACCGCCAGCCTTAATGCTGCAGAATATTCTTTAGTAAATGCTACTGGGCGCAAAACATTTAATACACCTTTATGAACGTTATCCTTTCCAGTGACAAACAGAGTGGTTGGTTCAGTCTTTAGTCATCCCATCTCGGATTCCATGTGTCCTCCTTTTAGTCAGCCACGTGCCATATGATATTTTACTCTATACAGATAGTCCTCATGCTTTCCGGTGACATAACTTTGTGTGACCACGAAGTTGGTAGAAACACCTTTTTGGCGGGGATTACTATAACTTCCACTGAAGGTCTCTGACAGTTGATTAGATGCACGTATCTCCGCATTTCATGTCCCGGACACGTGTCATCCCATGATTCAACATAGCTTTTGCCGATTATCAAGATAATCATGGCCATGAATTTAGCCGCTAAATTTTACTTAAACACAACTTCCTTTTCCTTTGAGTTTCACAATTGCATGAGCTTCTGAGTTGCATCCTTGTTTTTCATCCCTTCTCTAATTTTTTTCAAACACAAAATATTTTCATTCTTCTTTTCTAATGGCTTCTTCATCTAAACGTGCTAGTTCTACGAAAAGCAAGAACAAAATCGAGGATTATGTTCCTCCAACAGTGGGTTCCATCATCTCAAGAAGGCTTAGTACTTCGAAGAATTTTGAAGTGAAATTTCCGCTAACCCTCGTACATGGGCTGTCAGAAGGTACCCTTCTTCCATTCGTCATTCCAGTATACTTGTTGTGAAGGAGGATTGTCGCTGCCATTAGGTGGATATTATTGCTCCTGATCTATCGGAGCGGGTGACCCTTCCCAAGGAAGGTTTTACATATTATTTAACGTATCCCTTTACTTTGCGTTTTCTTTTAGCGGAGATCTCTATTCCGTGATTGCAGAGTTTTGCCTTTGCTACCAGGTGTGCTTGGCACAGGTAAGTCCTTCAGTGTGGAGGACGATCGCCTGCCTTCGGCATTTGTGCCAAGAAACTGGAGAGGAGCTTACCCTAGCTCATATGATGAACCTTTATTCCCCCAAAACCTTCTGCGGGGGAATGATAAACCTTTGCAAGCGTGGCCACCATGCTTTGTTGTCTAGCATGGATGATGACAACCATCGTTGGTGGATGGAACAGTTTGTTGCAGTTTCCCTCAACGACATCATTCCGACAACGGCTTCATCCTTTCCGATTGCTCGGAACCACTCTCGTAAGTTTCTTGTGTAGTATTCTCTTTATTAGATATTCTTCTGTGGTCACATCACCTCTTCACACTTCGTATGTTTCAGCAACTCAATGGACCCCACCGGTGGTGGAAAGTTTAGACCGGTGGGTTCAGAAGATATTGGATATCACAACGCCCGAAACTCGTTTGTGGAAAGAAATATCCCTCAAATACGGGTGGAGGGCCAAAACTCACGGTAACTTTAATTTACCTTACTTCCATTTTTTGAATATGAAGAACTTGGTCGAGCCCTTTCTGACTTGTTCAAGGAATTAGGTCTACCTGCGGGCTTTGTTGTTGTTCTCAAGGAAGACGTCGGGCACCTCATCTTCTCATTTCTTCGTTGCTCATTCCCGTTAGGCCGAACTGTTTGGCCTTTCCTTCTGGCAGATCCTGCTGATGCAGCGAGGCTGCTTCAGGAAGCACCTACTCAAACAGGTATCTTGGGGCCTGTTCCGAGTGCAAATACTTCTTTACGGAGTCCCCGACCGGAGGAATAACAAACAAAGAGAAAATGTTCCTCCACGGCCGGGAAAAAGAATAAATGGGCAAAGATTTATGCCTCCGAGTCATCTCTGGTGGCGATCATGACCGGCCGTCCTTGTGGGCCGGTCATAAACACTGTGATGATTGATGATGATGCAAAAGCTGGTGATGGAGCTTATTTACATAGAAGGCGATGATCCTCATCATATCAACAAGATGCTCGACCTGTTGAGATAATTGCACCAACTGCAGACGACGTCTCGTGATGCGAGGCTAGAATTCATGGTTTAACATGTTATATGCCCTACATTTTATGTGCGTTAATGATAAAAATACACTTTTTATGTGCATAATAGATTCTATTTCATGTGTAGGTGAATTGGAGATGGAAGCCGAGCTAAAGGGATGCAAATACATCGAAAATACGCTCAAGAGGCGAGGAGGAGTGCACCGGGCGTTCGAGCCCAAATGCCTGACCCTGCCTGGCGTTAGCAAGGCGCCAGAGCCCAAACGCCTGACCCTGCCTAGCGTTAGCCAGGCGTTAGAGCCCAACACCTGCCTTAGCCTGGCGTTATCCAGGCGCCAGGGCCCAAACGCCAGGCCCCTGTTCCGGCTAAATTCGAGTTTTTGAAGAGTTTAAGTGTCTCCCGGTTGGAATAGAAGTCTCCTACACGTTTAGGGTTTATCCCAAACATATAAATAGACCCCAAAAACACAACTTGAAGGGGGATTCGAAGAGAGGAAGCCATTAAAGTGAAGAAAAACCTGTGGATTACTACTCAGCAAAGCAAAAACA